>APFE030948217.1:17674-74617 GCA_000404065.3 Pinus taeda | reverse complement strand
TCCATTCTATTACTAAATATTCCCTAAATGTAGTGTGATTAAATTTTTACTTATGATAACACATGATAAATATTATAATAATATTAGTTTTAACATTTTAATATAATTAAACAATTTGAATAGTCAAATCTAACTGTCTCTCGGTCTATTATAGCCATTAGTCTAGTCTGGCCTAATATGGTCGTTTCTTTAGTCAAACCTAGATATTGGATGATCTGCTCTCCCTATTTAACATGTAGCCATGATCTGACTCTTCAACTTTTCCTAACGATGAACCACACTGGTTGGTTTGAAACGCGTCAACAAATGTCTTTTCATGTGATTTACGCCGAAATACTTTTCTCATAAGGCCAACCATGTGAAGGTGAAATCTCATATGGACCTACCTTAACCCCCCCCCCCACTCCCCCAACTCAAATCACTTTCAATTCCCCAATACCCAATTTATCTACTACAAAATATTTGAAAGCAACATAGTAATAATCAAGCATAGCTACAAACTAAGAAAACATAGAATTAAGGTAAATGAAAGAGGACAAATCAACGAAAAACATATAAATGCATACCTCATACATTTCAACTTTTCTATATCATTAATATTGCTCTTCATCCAAGTCAACATCTATATCATATGGTTCATAATTGATTGTGAAAGGATTTTCCATACCAACATAAGCATCAATGTCATCATTCCAATCATATCACCATTTATGTCATCATCGGAAACATTTTCTCCTATGTTGGTTTGACTTCTTCAAGTTCTTCATCTAATAGTACATTCTCGATATCATCTTCATCCAAAACATTGTCTCTATTAACATATTCTTGAACTTCTTCTACGTCTTCATCTAACACATGAACTAACTGCTCCTCTACATCATCTTCTTCTTTGATATCATCTTATTTGGTTACATAATACCCTACCATATTTCCTCTTGGATCATATCTAACAACATATGACCAACCCCTTCTACCTAGAATAGTTGAGTAAAAGACTTGTTTGCATTGGCTTGGAAGAACATAGTGATATGGTCCTAGCTCAAATGACCTTGTATTAACCATGATAAATCAATTATCATGCTTAATAAAAGTTCTATCAATATCATTTTCATTCATTCGTAACGTGTACTATTTTACATCAAAAATAACCAATTTGAAGGAATTAAATGTTGAATTTTCTTTAGGGTTTAGATCTAATTTGAGGTTAATGACACACACATACACACTATAAACCCTCAACTTTCTAGTACTTTTCACAGTGGAAATATTCAATATTTAAATAAATTACATGCATAGATATTTGTGCCCAAAGCTCGATTATTTTATTCATCCACCAATAAAATAATCATGGGTCTCTCGTACTAGGGATCATCGCCCTCTATCACTAGTACATCTAATATAAATAGTATACAAATTAGGGCTTGTGATATACTACTTCATATCTATAATCCTCCCAAAAAGAAGACAAGAATAAGCCATAACTTAATTGGTGTAGAATATCTTCTCCTTTAACCCTTTCAGTCCTCAATTTCCTTGACACCTTGCAGGTCATTTCCCTCCTTCTATCCATGAGTTGGTCACTGAGTATTTGTTTCTCTAAATATTGGCATATATCAGCTTCCAAGTAGATCTGCTACTCACAGTGGATCTTCCCTTCACATCACTGCATATTAGCCTATTAAACAGATTTTTCACAACTTCATTTGTGAACATCCTTCACAATATACACTCAAAAACCCTCTCATATAGAACAATATCCCTTCAAATACTTGCTGGATTTTTTTCAACTTAGAGATACTTTTGTTCAAGAATTCATGGAAATTAGAGTTAGAGTGATTCTTCTTTACATGATAACTATTTGTGAGGTGTTTCAACTTATTATTCTTATTCGATCTTCACTTCTTGTTATTAGAGTGTGTCTTCTTTAGTTCATCAAATAGCTACCAAAAACAAAGAGACACACGATGTTGGCTTTCTTCCAGGGCCAAAACCTCTCCCTTTTGGAGAGGAAAACCCACACAAAATTCTTCTTATAGAGATTCCAATTGATGAATACTAAGACCATGACCCTTGAACTTCTAGGCCACTCCAAGACCAAGACACCAATCATCTTCTTCACTAATGTTGCGATCATCATCACTATTGCTCCATCACCGAGGTCTTCATCAACGAGATCTTCATATTGAAGTATGTATATGAGAGTTGCATGTAGATTCACTAATATAATGACAGTCTCATTATGACTGTCCCTTCGCTAATATCATGACCTTTGTGACTATATCTTCAAAAAGAACGAGATAGTGACTGCACCTTAACATATTCCGAGATAGTGTGTTACTATGAGATCCTTCCATCATGTCGAGACATTGTGCAGTATAGTAGGATTCATGAGATCATCCTTATCACTACAGTTATGACTATTTGTTTCTTCCAATGAGATCTTCTCTGCCATAAGGAGACTATATCATTGTGCCACTATAATTATCTGAGATGTTTGCACCCTTGTATAAGATTCCTGAAATCATGCACTTTGTCTGAGATTCTTGTAATCCTGCACTTGTTTAACAATCATTGTGCCATCCGAGATTTGTACTTACTATGCCATCCGAAATTGCAGAGTAATCCAAAGTTTTGTGCTTCCTATGGTGACCCCAGTGAGGTATTTATAGTTGTCATGTCTCTGTAAATAAGCCGACATTACAGTGTGAAACATGGTTTCTATTGATGCCGACATGAATGTTCTCTTTATCGTTTTACTTCCAGAATTCTATTTGCTTGTCTTGGAGGGCTAATCTAGTCACTAGGTAGATTTATATAGATTACATATATGCTCAAGGGGAGATATTTGAATCTTTGACTTTCCTAGACCTATGAAATGAGAGAAAAACTCATTCTTATAATTTATAAAAATAATATTTCTTTTTCTTGACAAGTACAAAGATCAAAATTACATTTGTAAATACCGAACCTAGTTACACTTTCTTCAACAACTTTGACCCTAAAAACTCAAGCTCTGAGGATTTCAACCTCCCTTGGAGGCATGTGTCCTAAGCTTAGATTGCTCCTCAGCTTACGGCCTAGGAACATAACCACCAAACCTCCATCTTTATTGCCATGACTTGATTCTTTGGGTTTTCATAGTTCTCAACCCCTCACTCTACCTATGGCCTAGTCTCCACACAAGACTTGGCCTCTCATCCATACAAAATGATCCATATGACCTTCTTTGCATGCAATCATGAGGCATTATGACCTTGATCTAAGGTTACGACCCACCCACATAATTTGTTGCTCAACTTAGAGACCTTATGGTCTCCTTACACATGTCAAATTTGGGCCATGGTAGCCTTATTTCAGGGCTTTGACCCTCCTCATTATTACATAACATACTCACTACTAGATCTTTCTCATGCCATGCATAACTACTTGACCTCTCCTAGAATTCATATGCTCGGCCTTGAACATATTTCCATATTTTAGTTGTGGCACCCTCACTTGGGCTCCTTCATTCTCACGAATTTGATTTCTATTTGATTATATTTTATCTCTGCCTTTTCTTATACTTCTATTCACAACAGTTAGTATGAACATGGGACGAGTTTAATGTTAAATTTTGATTAGGCCCTTAAACCCTCAACCTTACTCTTCATCCCTCGATGCCTTTGATGCCTTGATAACCTTCTTAGAATAGGAATATATTGTCCTCCTTCTATAGAACACAGCCCTCTTAGGACACTCTTAGCACAAGAGAGCTCACATCTCTCTTGCACCTATGTCATGAGCCTCTTCTTAAGCTCATTTTATACTTTTCCTAGGTAACTTAGGAAACCTTATAGATATATGGTTTTATCCTCTTGGCCCTTAGAATAATTAATTATTTCTCTTTTGGTCCTAAACCCACACTTTGGGTCTAAAACCATGTTTTTGGGAAAATCACCCAACCAACAACTTATTGGTGGGTTTTCCTCTCTCAAAAATACCGTCTGATCTACCCAAAATCTAACAGTCCCTCTTAGTGAGGAAGGTATTTCCTTCATGCTTCTAGCTCCATGACTTTCCTTACATGCTCATGACCATCCTTGCATGAATCATGACTTTCCTTTCATAGTCATATATGTCCACGTATTTTCCATGATTTCTTTGTACTATTCCTAGATTTGTCTTGCATGGTGCATGAATGTCCTTGCATGCAACATAACTTTTCGAATATGATCTATTGTAACATGCATTTTTGTTGCTTGCAGTATATATTTTTCATTCAAGAACTTGAAAGTATTTCAAAAAACAGATAAAAGCAAGAGGAAGAAGTGATAATGGTATATCGGAAATCGATAAAGGAACAAGTAAGAATAAAAGAATTGGCCCCAGTATAGCCAAGGATCAAATCAAATCATAATATAAATGGTTATATGTAGCCATAACATATATATGTATATGTATATGTATATGTATGTATATGTATGTATGTATGTATGTATGTATGTATGTATAATATATATATATATGTGTGTGTGTATATATATATACACACACACACATAAATATATATATGTTAGCGATGCGATTAAAGCGCAATCGCAAATCACAGTGGGTAGTTATAACATAGCACCTCAGCTTTGGCTAATTGCAATTCGCAATAGTCAGACCCAAAACACATATATCTTATGTTTTAAAGCCCCGGAACCACAAAATACTAAAGAAATGGCTCAAAGTCAAAGTGAGTAGACACATGAAGAATAAACGCACAGGAACCATTGGATCTTGGAGATCAATGGATAAGGTCGAAGGAAATGAATGATCCAAATTAAATCATGTAGATTATAATCAAGGAATGAACGGCTGAGATTAACCAGAAGCATTAGTGGAAGAGAAATCCGAAGGTGCATCGCCGCCATTGATGGTCGAAGATCTACGATCATTGAGCGCGAACAAGTCCAAGCGTTAACCAAGACGAAGGGAGGATTTAAAACTATAAGCGAGATTTTAGGCAGCTGCAAAGTGGTAAATGGTACTTAGAGGAAAGCGACTACTTCCATTCAATGGTTAACACATAGCACTAAAGGAGAGAGAAAAACCACTCATTTCGAGCAGGTAACTCTTGTGCAAATAACCCACCCGAAATTGATATCAATTGTTGGATCCTAGGGTTGAAATCTACGGTGGAGAATGGCCGAACCTGAAAAAATATGCATTATGTTTTAAACTCTCGGCGCGTCCGCCTTATCGCGTATTGTAAAGGTTTACATTGATATAACATTTGAAAGGGCTGATTGCGATTTGCGATGCGAAGTCAATGGAGCGTTGAACGAGTAAATCCGATGAATTTATGGAGCAAGATTAATTCTTTTTTAGTTCTGTATTAATCAAAGGTTCACGTTGATTTCATTGTGTAAAGAGGAAAATTAGTGTTAGAGCCGAATCTGAAGAGGAAGACAATCGGGTATGTTTTCTTTGTATTTTGGCCAATAAAAATGCCCGATACATATGTAAGCCCAGGTTTACACAAGTCAAACACATTTCATTACGAAAAAAATGAATTAAACATCATTAAGGAATATACAAAGCAACTCGGCAGCGGATTAACAGAGCAAGCCAGCAGTGATCGTGCTCTTCTAAATTTAGTTATTTTCCTGTTATTTCATGTTATTTGAGGTGTCTTTTACCCTTTGTAAAATTCTGTAATAGTTTTACTTTAGATAGTTAGAGAAGCAATTAAATAATTTGACAGTTTCAGAAATCAACAATTGTTCCATAATGTATAAAAGGATGAAAATTTACAAAGAAGGGGTTGGAATTTTGGAGAATTCGGAGACTAGGCCACTGTATTCCTGATATAACTATTGATTTATGAAAGAATCAAAAGCTTCCATGAATTGTTGGATATAATTTTGTAACTTCTCTGTCATGAGTCATCTTATGTTTTCTTCTTTCAAGTATAGTAATGAAGCTATAGATATTTATTTTCTTATGTAGATAAAGTTAAAATTCCTTAAAAGAGCACTCCTATACTTGAAGTTTTCACCTTCCTAAGTTATAGATAATAGTTTCTGTGTAAGGCAGCATATTATCTTGAACTTATCCAAGGGTCATAGATAGTAGTTTTTGTGCTAAGCATCATATTGTCTATGATTCAGTTCTCATTTTCATAATTCTTCTAAGTTACAGATAGTAGTTTTTGTGAAATACCAGCATATTATCTTTAACTTTTCCAAGTGTCACAGATAATATATTCTGTGTAAAGAAGCATATTGTCTCTGACTTCTTCCTTCTTCATTTATCATTTATATTAAACAAGTAAATGGCATTCTAATATTTTCAGGTCACATATGTATTAATAGTTGAAAACCAAGTTTTCCAGGTCCTTCATTTGCGAACACAACATATAATTAAGTGAAAATAATTACAATCACTAATGTCTTAAGCACAATTTCTACATAACCAAGAAATTGGTTTCTTAAGGAACAACATGATCCATGCCTATCCTTGTAGGATCTATTTGTTGGTTTGAGGGGGCTTGACCCAGGTTCAGATTGTGCTGCGCACCAACAAAACCATCAACTACTAGCCCTTTCAGTAATGGCCCGCAAGCAAGTCACAGTCTCACCTGAAGCAATTATGGTAGGTTGTAGAACCAAGTTTCCACAACTTAAGGGATATCTGCAAAGTGGCATCGTGTATTTACTTCTACTTTATCTCAATATTATAACTTTGCATGCATAAGAACTTCACGCATATGATTAATTTATAGAAACACATAACAGTATACCTTATTGGTCTTCACATAATTCAATGAAAAGCATACATAATCAGATACATAACAGTAGAAAAATAACATATACAAAGATACAACACTTCGCCAAAACATCTTCTTTATTAAACATATATTCAATTACATTCACTTCTCTGACTCGCGCACTCAACTGTAGATGGTATGCACACTTAGTTGTAGACTCTTCAAGGTCTATGCGCACTGAGCTACGGAGCCTTTTCCAAAACTACATTCTACAAATGCAAAAACAGAGATTCCCTTATGTTTATATGATTAAGATTCTACTACTTTCCTTTACAAGGCATTACATATCCTTATATACAATACATCTATACAAAAACCATGGTCCACATACCATGGATCCATAAAACAAGGACTACTACCTGATACCCATTACAAAATAAGGGCTTTGTCCCATCCCCAAATCTCTAAAATTTTGCACGATGAATATATCTTGGCCAACTCCACGTGGTCCGCTCCTTCTTTCATAGGATCTTTTACCCAAAACTTGGACCAAGTTGGGCCATGCCCAACAGGCCCCCAACACTCAGTCGTGACTCATTCTGAGTCACTAAGCTTAGATGCCCTTGACTTTTGTTGAAATACCATTGTATATTGCATTGTACTGCTGGAGTGTTTGTGCCATCAACTTTTCTTCTTGTTGTGCCTCCTTCAATAAAGCTTCTATAGTAGGGCCAGCAGTATTCTACAGTAGATCTCCTTCCCTTCTTCAATTCTTTCAGTTGTTCATCTACTACCTCCAAAAGTTGTAGGGCTTCCTCCTACCATGGTTAATTCCTCTCCTACAAGATTTGTGCTTTCCTCTACAGATCTGTTGTAGCGGCTGCAACCACCCTCCAAAATTTTTCCTTTGCTTTATTTTGGAGCCTCCCTACCAACCTTTCACAACACCTTATCTTGCTTCGTCAAGTACACAAGCTTTAATTTTTTTCTTGCAAAAAGACAACCTGTCGATCAAAGCTTGATGCATTCCCCTCATAGGTTGTTCATCCAGACTTGGTCCAGCTGCAGGCTGAGTAGCTCCCCCAAGGAATTGCACAATTCTGGAGGGAAACCATCCTTCCCTCCAGAAATTGTGCAATTCTATCTAGCAACCTACTAGGCTCCAGCATTGCACAATCCTGTCAGTCAGGCTTCACCCAGAAAACTACACAACCCTTCCCAGTAAGGCTACTCAGCCTAGGAATTGTGCAATCCTAGGCAACAGTTTGTTGCTCTATCCAGAAATTGTGCAAATCTCCTAGGAAGTTAGGTCATATCCCATCCAGAAATGAGCATTTTCTCCCAACAGTTGAGCAGCCTCATGCATGAGCAGTTGGGTTGACCAGTTCCACTCAGAACCAAGGAAACTTGACTTGTATGCATGGCTTGCTTTTTCCCAGAATATTAAAAGGAAACATGCAAAAAAGAATCCCTTGATTCAGGGATCTATTTTTAGCAGTTGGAGGTTACATGCAAAGTTTGTTGTAGAAACTTTCCTCCAAGTGTCTCTTTTTCCTAGATTTGTGGCATGCACGTCATGAGCTCAAACTTATTTTTCAATGCATCAAAGTTCATTCTTTCACATCGATCTTGGAGCTCTGACATCCCATAGAACATCCAAGACTCTTCGACACATCCAGCTCAGCTATTCACGGGTAAGTGGTCTCAAGTTGTCTTTTTTTAGCATTTTTGTCGCTTTTAGTGTTTTCGCTTGTGTGAGCGTTGTTTGCTTGATTTATTTGAATGCTTCTTGTCATTTACATGCATACTAGCTTGTACTAGCACCGTTTTAGTTTTCGTTGCCATCTCACTATTGTCGCATGCATGAAACTGTTTTGCGCAAACGGTCGTTGATTTGGCGACTCGCTTCACCCACATGCATGTTGATCTGTTTATTGAATCTTTCATTCAATGTTTTCATGCACGATCAATCACTTCTAATTTCACTTAGCATCGCCATGCATTCAATTTCATATTTACTTTTAGTTGCCTGTCGGTGACTCTAGCCAGCCTTGGCACAGACTCTGCATCACTGAGACAACATTATGCAATCCAGGAAAGGAAGGCTATTTCTTCCTCTCAAAAAAAGTACATTTCTGCCCAGGCACTATCCTCTAGGTCTACTTTGTGCATTTCTGAGGGACAATGTCTATTGACCCAGAAATTGCACAATGCAGTCCCTGAGCCTGTAGTCATTGCCATTTGGAATTGTGCTTTGCGCAATCCTAGCAGTCAACAATCAGCCTGGATGGTGCATTACACAAATGTAGAAGCCAGTCAGCCTCCCTAGACTACCCAAACTACCTTTTGCACAGTTCTGGTAGCCATTCACCCAGCCTCCCAAAATAAATTGCGCAATCTTTGCCTGTCAATCCCCAGGTATGTGTTTTGTCAATCCCTGAATTTTCTTTTGTTTTTCCTAACAGATTTCTTGTCATACATGTTGCTTTGTCTCTAGATCTTTTAGGTGTTCACCTCTTAGCAGTGTAAGATCAATGGCTTCCAAGAGATAAGTACCAAAGGACACTGACAGAAGTGCAACTGGAGCAGCAGTTGAACAGGTGTCTGCATGTCTACCAATCTATGAAGATACCAAGTTGTTTCTAGACAAGGACATCAAACTGAAATGGAAAGAGGTCAATGAAGAATTTGTAGGAACTTTTAGGGAAGACCACGAAGACCGCCAGGTGTATGTGAACATTCACAAGTCTAGCTTGTAACGGATTGCATGTAGATACCATGTGTTCCCATGCGCAGACATGATGCACTAGATTGTCTCACACACTAATGTCAAGATGATGACTTTGAGTAGTGTCAGGGAATGAAGCTTGCAACCCTCTAGGCACAGGATTATGATTATATGTATCAGATGTCGAAGCTCGTGACTATCATGGAGACTCCTTTTAGCTTACCCAACAACAGTGCCAACTCCATAGACATTCTAAAGAACTAGGTAAATGAGCTAGCTATATTCAAGATGACACCCAACCAGATCTACAAGATGAAGATATTGAGGGAGGTGTATCAATAATTAGTCATATTTGCATGTCAATTCTATGGACAAGAAAGCACAGAAACCTTCCCATAGAGTTGAGTGATCTCACTGGACCAACTGGCTAGAGAAGGAAAACCATGTAACTAGTCCAACATGTTTTCTCATCAGCTGAAGGAACCGGTAATGAAGGCTCGACAGTCACCTAAAGGTATGCAAGCAGAGATCTACATCTCTGCCTACATCTTAGATGCAATATGTGCCTGACAGGATTTCCAGGGCTTGGAGTGGGCATGTTCACCATCGAAGACTGTTGTGAACACATATTGTAAGTTTTTGTTCGAATGCGGCTACAAAGGAATTATCACACGGTTTTCCGATCATTTTGTCACCCCAATTTACAAGATGATATTCGAACACGATCCACCCTGCATGTCAAGGGCAGCAATGGAGGCACTGATAAACATTGTTGATTGGTATGCCTCATCATCCAGCACCTTCATATGAATGTTCAACGTGGAGAAGCCTCCACATGTTCTACTGAATTTTTCCTTGGACATACTCGTCATGTAGGAAGTAGCCTATCACATCTCAATAGGATTGACAGCTAGACTGCACTGGAAGAAGAAGGCACCTTGGCCCACTCTTCCATTGTGAATTGGATTGTATGAGATCCAGAGTTTCAAGCAATTGGATGTCGAAGTAGAATAGATGAATAAGTATCCATTGGACCTCTGAAGTTACAATATGTATGACCCACATTGTATTGTGAAAGATCACTACACGAGAGTACAATGCAGTTGGATCCACGAGGCATTTCATTAGGCTGAGGAGGACCCAAGGAGATATTTCTAAAATTTCTCTAAACCGATTTAACAGGTCAGCTTTGTTGTGGAGTGGTTAGCGAAGAAAAATTAAGCAACATCATGGAGAGCACCAGCATCAGCAGCAGTAGCAGCAGAGGCAAGCATACCAGTGTGCGACAAGGTCCATAGGAAGATTGTCAATCGCATGGAGGAAGAGAAAAGCTAGAAGTTCCAAGCATATCCACTTGTGGAGGAAGCAACTTTGGCTATAGATGCAAAGAGGCAACATCGCGACAAGCGAATCACGCAAAGCAAAAGGAGAAGTGAAGAATGGAGGAAATAGAGAAGGAGTTGCATGAGTTGAAGGAGAAACTCTGGAAGGAACAAGAATTGTGCATACAGAAGAGAGAAGCACAGTAGCAATAGGTACATTAGGGGGCACAACATGTGCAAAAAAATGAAATAGCACCCGTACTCGTAGTGGATTCATCACAACATATGACATCAGGCAAATAGGGTGAACCATCGTAGGAGCAAGAATTCGCTCGTGAGATAGAGCAAGCACTTTAACAGTTGGATACGGATATGCAGAAATGGGAATTGGAATAGGACATCGACCTTATGCCTCACCACCAAGAGGCTAACTTACCTGCTTCACCGCATCCAGATGATGAGAAAGTCTCAAGTGACCGAGGAGGCACTAAGATCCTTGGAGATCAGTCAGAAGGGGAGATGCACAACATCTCATTCAACGAGTCTCAACATAGAGTTGTGAAGTCTCGCAAAGTGTCGACTCTGGATGATCATACATCTCCTACGCAAGTTGAGGAATGAGTGATCGTGTTTGACATGCGTAAACATCCAGTAGCCTTGGACGATGCAACCAGAGTGTATGCTGAAGCCACTACCTCAAGTGTTCACTTTCTGATAACTGAGAATGAGTGAATAGCTAAGCAACTACAGATGACCAAGAAAGGAGGAGATTTGGTGATAGCGTCCACCTGAGCTGAACTGAAGAAGGCAACATTAGATGAAGTATTGTCCTTTGACACAATTCTGTGAGCATTGTACTCCAAGTTTGGCACTGTGCATAAGGCAGTCATCAATCTCAATAGATGGCAGCAACGATGTGCTAGAAGAGCATGTATCTTGACAAACTTGCATGTTGTTGTTGATTACATGGATGATGAGATACAAGGGAGCCCCGCTTCATTTGCCTAAGATGATGAAGGCCAATGTGGTCGAGTTGAAGGCACATATCCTAAGTGAGATCCAGAACTATGAAGAGATCCTGCAATTCATCATTAGTATACAGGCTTCCCATGCATGTGTGTTCAAGAGTATGGATGTTGTGGTGCATGAACATGCGATCCCATCTATTGGGACTCTTACTCGAGTGAAGACAAAGGCACAAGTCCGACTAGAGTTTGACTCATACTTTGACGAGTTGATGCACATTGCCACCAGCACAGACTTGCCTATCAGTGCAGACATCGTGCACACGTATGTTGTTGGTCCATCCACATTGAAGACAATGATGCACATGCTTATAGATGAGTTGGACAGAGGAGCCCAAGCAGTGTACCCTGATTCTATGGAGGCAAGAGTCAATTTCTAGAAAGATGTCACCTTGGAGCACACGAACACCATCGCGGACTGCCAATCTTGGCATCAATATGTCACTATTGATCAGCACGAGGATGTTGAGGAGTTGGACTTCCATGGTTGTGTAATTCATAGTGATGTCTAGCATAGCTTTCTCAAGCCAGTTTGTCTCACATGCGTACATGTGCATTATAATGTAATGTCTTTTCAAGCGTAAGTCAAGTGTTGATAGTTGGATGTAACAGTCATAGAGTAAATGAAGAGTCATGAGGGTAGATGAATTGTCACAAAGGGGAATGTCAAGGGTCACCCCACCCTTTGCTATAAATAGTCCCTCATAACTCATTGTATAGGCTTTTGGTCAGCCAAGCTTCTGATAAGACTACCTTGGAGAGAGCTTGGACAATATTGTAGTGAGCCTTGACTTCTCTACTGTGTAGAGCTAGTACATCTCTTTGGAGGAGCAAGTGATTGTGGCTGTAACGTTCCACTATCAAAACTAGTTGTTGGACATGGATGTATTGTATGACTGGAACTAACACTTCTTAATATAATAAGAGCTAGCACATTTCATGCATATGTTGTATTGTATTCTATGCTATCTGGTTTACTCTAGATGATATATGTATCTATTTACTTACGCATGCATGTATAGCTATATGTGTATGTATGTATCAATCTTTTTGAAATGTGTCGTTGGTTTAACGATCACTTTGGATTGCTAGCTAACTTGCCTTCCATGTTGTGATTCATCTTTGCTCGTGTGTTCCCTTCTTAACTGTGTGATATCATAGGTTTCCAAGGGGTGTACTCATCTCAATCCCTATGTGTTAGAACCTCTCATGCACCTTCCTTGGCTCTTTACAGCTGCCATAGCCTTGCTACCAAAAAAGTTATCTTATTTTCCTCTATGCGAAATCACGGTCAAGGCATTACCAAATGACCCATTGTTGGGACTCCTAAACCAAATGGTCTAGGGTCTAATTGGGACTTCTTACCAGGGAGATCCCCTGACATGTTGGCAGGTTCAGAACCATCAACATTTCTAGTGCTAGAAGGAGGGCCAAATGACAAGTTGTGTCCTCTCATCTTGTTTTGAACCTTTGCATATCTATCATGGATTCTTGCACTCTTCTCCCTCCACGATGTTTTTCGAATCACAAAGATGTCACCATCACAAGGGAGTTCTTTGATCTCTTGTCCACTTACACGTATGATGGTGAAGGAAAAGTGACCTGGCCTAAGTTATTACATGAATTTCTTTCCATGCTTCATGAAGAAGATAGATGTTCTAACGAATAGGCCAGTTTGTTGTCTGCATATACACTTCATGAATCTCCACATCAGTGGTTGTGCAGCCTATCAGCTGACAGCATGCACTCATTTGAGCACTTATGTGATCTCATTAAAGCTAGTTTCTATCATTTTGATCTAGAAAATATTGACCAAAAACTACTACAACAATGGAAGGCTCCACATGAATTGACTATGGATTTTTGGCAGCGCTTCCACGATTTGTAGTTTCGAGCTCCGAAGAGCCAGATGAATTTTTTTTATCTTTGGAACCGATTTGAGTATTGCATTAAGAAATCTTCTTGTCCTAAGAAGAAGTTTGAAATCAAGCCTCGCTATGTATTCTTCAGTGATGGAGTTACGCAATCCTAGATGGATGCGATCACTGTCACAAGTGACTATCTGTCATCCCCTCATCAAACAGCTCGCTGCTCGACCACCACAGAGTGATGTTGAGGATCATGCTCACACATCGGTTCAGCCGTCACATACTCCCAACATCACTTCGCTTAATTTTCATGAATATTTGGTTGTGAGTCCATCGAGTTGTCATATGAATTTATTTCCACAACCTCTATCTTCACACTCAATTGTACCTCAGGATGATATTTTCTTGTGTTCTTTCATTCTGAACTCTACACTTGTTGTGAATGAGGAACAAGCCACTGATGGAGTTGTTGTTACACAACCAACATGTGTTGTCATTCATGAAGAATATGAGTGGGATCTTGAGCATCAACACTCGGCAAAGTATGACTCCCTTCCATCTGAGCCTCCTCTATTCCTTCCTGACATCTTTGGTGAACCTGCCATCCATGATTTCGTATGTGTATCTTCATCCATGAATGCACCCATTTTTTATCACTCGCAGGACACACCAGATGTCATTCCATCATTTGACAATGGAGAGGATGGTTATTCATTGAAAATCCACTTGATCTTTCATCTGCATTTTCCAGAAACACAAATGATGAGTTTATACGCTTCTCATCTACCCCTCTATTTGATTCATCAGATCATGAGGATGTCGATAAAATCATTGATTTCTCTGATCGTGGTTGTCGTGGTATATTTACTCTCATATTAAATCACAATCATGATTCTATCCCAGTTGATTTTTTGAAGCCACCAGTTTATGATGATCTATCTAACGATGAAGTCGAAACACCCAAGACTGTTGAGGCACTTCAGCCCAAGCTGATGGTTATGTCAGGCCCTCACTCTCTTAGGGTTAATTTCACTTCCGATCAGGAAATTTTTCAATCACCTGAGGCTCCTCATCACTCATCTGTATGCATTGAAGATCAATATGACACACTGATCATGCCTCCTCCACTCAAACTACACGATTTTATCGCTCATGTGTTGGAAGAATCTTACATTGCAAGCACGTGTTCACAACGCAAATTGTCTTTGTTTCTTTCATTTTCTTGCATGTCATAGTCAAGAGTGTGCATATGATTTAAAGCTTCACATAGTGTTGCACAACACCATGATAAGCCCACACACTGCTTGTCATGCACTTGTACACAATCATGTCCTATGGGAACTTTGAAACACGCAGTGTGGTGGTCTTCATTGTTATATCTTCCTTGCTTGCTGGTTCGCACAACTGTATTTCTCACAGACCAAGCCTTCACCAACATGGGTCAACCAATTCATCGTGGCCGCATTGGAAATATCACTTCACGTGATCAGGCCCATGCACTGTTAGCTTAGGAGTTGGAGTAGTGTTTGCTTTCAGTTGGTTCGCTTGCATGCTTGTTTGCTTACTTGTTTTGTTTGTTTGTTTGTCTGCTTGCTTGTTTTCTTACTCGCTTTTCTCTCAATTTTTCTTCTGCTTCTTCTTTGATTTGTTGTTTGTTATTTTGCTTGCTTTGTTTGTAGGCTAGTTTCGCATGAAACCGGGTATGACTCTTGAAACAAGTTGGGTAAAGTACAAGAGGCCTTATGCACCTATCACTACTTGGTTATCTGTCATCTTGCCTCTGTATGAAGAACTTGTTACTTTTATTCCATGATACATCGAAGGGGAATATGTATTGTTCGAAGTGAAACTTGGTGAAAACGCAATGCTTGCATGCTAACTAGTGTCACCTACTCTAGTCAGTTGTTTTTGGGTTAACCCTTGTTAGCTCAGTCAAGTAGAGTAATGTGAGGGGAAAAACTGTAACAAGAATGTCAGAGGTATAATAAACTACTTCTCTATAGGAAAAACCTCTTCTGCTCTCAATAAGTCGGGATCCATCTTCCTCCTCTGAAATCAATAAGTGTTATGCACGGTTACGAAAAATGAAAAGCGAAAAAAAATGAAAAATGGATAAGGTGAAAGAAGAGAAAGGATTCTTGAGCAGGGAGGTGATGCAAGTAACTCTACCAGGGTACTAACCAGGCTCGTTGGTAGTGGAGCCATGCTTGTGTCCCTATGTGACTCCACCAGGGTACTGTCCAGGCCTGCTGGCAGCAGAGTAACACCGGAGATAAAACTAAGACTCTGACAACTATACCACTTGTGCATCAATATACCCCTCAACCCCAATCGAAACAACTGTGTTGCCTTGGCTTGGAATGTGTGTCAATAGACCAAGAGCCTGGAAGATGCTACATATTACAATCAAGCTGGTGTGAAACTAAGATGAACTGAGAAATGAGCAATACTTTCGGAGGTGTTAGACTTCTTTTCACAAACAAGGTCCATTCAGAGAGTTGGAGTTCTACCAGTGTGTCACCAAGTGTTGTAGTGGCTAAAACCTCCCTCCAAAATTTTTTCTTAGCTTCATTTTGGAGCCTCCCTACCAACCTTTCACAAAACCTTGTCTTGCTTCATCAAGTACACAAGCTTCAGTGTTTTTATTGCACAAATACAACCTCTCGATCAAAGCTTGATGTGTTTCCCTCATAGGTTTTTCATCCGGACTTGGTCCAACTACAGGTTGAGCAGCTCCCCCAATAAATTGTGTAATTCTGGAGGGCAACCAACCTTCCCTCCAGAAATTGCGCAATTATGTCTGGCAACCTGCTAGGCTCCAGAATTGCGCAATCCTGCCAGTCAGGATTCACCCAAAAAAATACGCAATCCTTCCCAACCAGGCTACTCAGCCTAGGAATTATGCAATCCTGGGAAGCAATTCACTGCTTTATCAATAAATTGAGAAAATCTCCTGGGCATCTAGCCCAACTCCCATCCAGAAATGCACATTTTCTCCTAGCAATTGAGCAGCCTCATGCATGAGCAGTTGGGTTGACCAGTTCCACCCGAGACCAAGGAAACTTGACTTGCATGCATGGCTTTCTTTTTCTTGGAATAGCAAAAGAAAACATAAAAAAAGAATTCCTTGGTTCAGGGAGCTATTTTTAGCAGTTGGAGGTCACATGCAAAGTTTGTTTTAGAAACTTTCCTACAAGTGTCGCTTTTTCCTATATTTGTGGCATGCACATCATGAGCTCAAACTTATTTATTCAAAACATCAAAGCTTATTCTTTCACATCAATCTTGGAGCTCTAACATTCCACAACACATCTAGAACTCTTCGACACATCCGTCTCAATTATTCATGGGTAAGTGGTCTCAAGTTGTCTTTTTTCATCATTTATGTTGCTTTTTGTGTTTTCACTTATGTGAGTTTTGTTTTCTTGATTTATTTGAACGCTTTTTGTTATTTACATGCATACTAGCTTGTACTAGCACCATTTTAGTTTCTGTTTCTATCTCATTGTTGTCGCATGCATGAAATTGTTTTTCACGAACGGTCATCGATTCAACAATGTGCTTCACCCACATGCATGTTGATATGTTTACTGAATCTTTCATTCGATGTTTTCATGCATGATCAATCACTTCTACTTTCACTTAGCATCGCCATGCATTCACTTTCATATTTACATTCAGTTGCCCATCAGTGAGTCTGGCCAGCCTTGGCCCAGACTCTGCCTCAACGAGACAACATTACACAATCTGGGAAAGGAAGGCTCCGTCTTCCTCTCAAAAAATGTGCATTTCTACCCAAGCACTGTCCTCCAAGACTAATTTGTACATTTCTGAGGGGCAGTGGTTGTTGGCCCAGAAAACTACACAATGCAATCCCTGAGCCTGCAGTTAGCAGTCAGCCTGGATTGCGCATTACACAAATCCAATAGCCAAATAGCCTCCCCAAACTGCCTAGACTGCTTTTTCACAGTTATGGTAGTCATTCACCCAGCCTCCTAGAAGAAATTGTGCAATCTCTGCCTATCAATCCCCAAGTATGTGTTACGTCATTCCCTAAATTTTCTTTGGTTTTTGCTAACAGATTATTGCCATGCATGTCGCTTTGTCTCCAGATCTTTTAGGTGTTCATCTACCTATCAGCAATGTAGGATCAATGTCTTCCAAGAGAGAAGTATCAAAGGACACTAATGGAAGTGAAACTGGAGCAACAGTTGAACAGGTGTCTGCATGTCTACTGATCGATGAAGATACCAAGTTGTTTCTAAACAAGGACATCAAGCTGAAATGGCAAGAGGCCAATGAAGCATTTGTAGGCACTTTTAGGCAATACCTCAAAGACCGCCAAGTGTATGTGAACATTCACAAGTTCGGCTTGTACCGGATTGCATGCAGATACCCTGTGTCCCCATACACAAACATGATACACTGGATCGTCTCGCACACTGATCCTGAGATGATGACTTTGAGCAGTGTCAGCAAGATGAAGCTTTCAACCTTATGGGCATAGTATTATGATGAGATGTATCAGACGTTGGAGCCTGTGACTATCATGGAGACTCCTTTCATCTTACCCAACATTATTTCCAACTCCAGAGACATTCTAAAGAACTAGGTAAAAGACTCGGCTAGATTTAGAATGACACCCAACCAATTCTACAAGACGAAGATATTGCAGAAGGTGCATCAATACTTGGTCATATTTGCATGTCGACTGTATGGCCAAGAAAGCATGGAAACCTTCCCACAGAGTTGGGTAATCACACTGGACCAACTGGACAGAGAGGGAAAACCATGTAACTGGTATGGAATGTTGGCTCATCAACTGAAGGAACAGGCAACGAAGGCTTGATAATCACCCAGAGGTATGAAAGTAGAGATCTACATGTCCACCTACATGTTAGATGCAATTTGTGTCTGACAAGAGTTCTTGGGATTGGAGTGGGCATGGTCACCGGTGGAGACTGCTGTGAAGACATATTGTAAGTTGTTGTCTGAATGTAGCTTCAAAGGATTTATTACACGGTTGTCCGATCATTTTGTCACCCCAGTTTACAAGATGATATTCAAACAAGATCCACCCTGCATGTCAAGGGCAGCAATGGAGGCACTGATATACATTGCTGATTGGTATGCCTCACCATCTGGCACCTTCATAGGAATGTTCAGCGCGGAGAAGCCTCTGCATGTTCTACCAAAGTTTTCTTTAGACATACTCGTCATGCAGGAAGTAGCATATCACATCTTAGTAGGATTGACAGCTAGACTGCACCGGAAGAAGAAGGCACCTTGGCCCGCTCTTCCATTGCAGATTGGGTTATATGAGATCCAGAGTTTCAAGCAAGCAGTTGTTGAAGTAGAACATATGAAGAAGTATCCATTCAAGCTCTAAAGTTACAATATGTATGACCCACAAGAGTACAGTTCAACTAGATCCATGGGGCATTTCATTGGACCAAGGAGGACCCATGGGGATATTGCTATGGTTTCTCCAAACCCAATGAACAGGTCAGCTTCCCTGTGGAGTGGTTAGCGAAGCAACATGAAGCAACATTCCAGAGAGCACAAGCACCAGCAGCAGTAGCAGTAGAGGCAAGCATAACAGTGTGCGACAAGGGCAAGAGGAAGATTGTTGATCGCATGGAGGAAGAGAAAAGTTGCAAGTTCCGAGTAGATCTACTTGTGGAGGAAGCATATTTGGCTATTGAGGCAAAGACGAAACAATGTGACAAGCGAATCGCGCAAAGGCAGAAGGAGAAGAGAAGAATGGAGGAAACAGAGAAGGAGCTATATGAGTTGAAGGAGCAACTCTGGAAGAATCAAAAGTTGCGCAAATAGGATAGGGAACCACAATAGAAATAGGTACAACAAGGGACACAACATGTGCAAACAGATGAAATAGCACCTGTATTGGTAGTGGATTCATCAGAACAGCTAGCATCAGGCAGACAGGGTAACCCATCGTAGGAACAGGGCTTTTCTCATGAGATAGCGCAAGCACTTCAACAGTTGGATACGGATATGGAGCAATGGGAATTGGAACAGGACATCAACCTTATGCCTCACCACCATGAGGTCAACTTACCTACTTCATCGCATCCAAATGATGAGCAAGTCTCAAGTGACCAAGGAGGCACTGAGATCTTTGAATATCAGCTAGAAGGGGTGAAGCACAACATCTCATTCGATGAGTCTCAACATAGAGTTGTGTAGTCTCGTAGAGTGTCGACCCTGGATAATCATACATCTCCTGCACAAGTTGAGGAATGAGTGATCATGTCTAATATGGACAAACATCCAACAACCAAGGTCGACGCAACCAGAGTGTATGCTAAAGCCACTAGCTCAAGTGTTCACTTTTTGTTAGCTGAGAATGAGGGAATGGATAAGGAACTACAAACGGCCAAGCAAGGAGGAGAGTTGGTGACAACGTTTTCCTGAGTTGAATTGAAGAAGGAAATACTAGATGAAGTATTGTCCCTTGACATAGTTATGCAAGTGTTGTACTCCAATTTTTGCATCGTGCATAAGGAAATAGTCCATCTCAATGGATGGTAGCAACGATGTGATAGAAGAGCACATATCTTGATGAACTTGCATGTTGTTATTGATTACCTACAAACATGGATGATGAGATACAAGGGAGCCCTACTTCACTTGCCTAAGATGATGAAGGCCAATGTGGTCGAGATGAAGGCACGTATCCAGATTCAGATCAAGAACTATGAAGAGCTCCCACAGCTCATCACTAGTATACAGGCTTCCCATGCACCTCTGTTCAAGAGTATGGATGTTGTTGGTGCACGCGCATGTGATCCCATCTACTAGGACTCTCACCCAGGTGAAGACAAAGGCACAAGTCTAACTAGAGCTTGACTCATACTTTGACGAGTTGATGTGCATTTCCACCAACCTAGGCATGCTCATCAGTGCAAACATCATGCACAAGTATGTTGCTGGTCCAACCACATTGAAGACAATGATGTGTATGCTTACAGACGAGTTGGACAGAGGAGCCCGAGAAATGTACCTGGATGCTATGGAGGAAAGAGTCAAGTTCTAGAAAAATGTCACCTTGGAGCACACAGACACCATCGTGGACTACCAATCTTGGCATTAGTATGTCACTGTTGATCAGCATGAGGATGTTGAGGAGTTGGACTTCCATGGTTGTCTAAGTCATAGCGATGTCTAGCATGGATTTCTCAAGCTATTTTGTCTCACATGGGTACATGTGCATTGTAATGTAATGTTTTGTCAAGTGTCGATAATTGGATGTAACAATCATAGAGTAGATGAAGAGTCATGAGGGTAGATGAATTGTCACAAAGGGGAATGTCAAGGGTCACCCCACCCTTTGCTATAAATAGTCCTTCATAACTCATTACACAAGATTTTGTTTAGCCAAGCTTACGATAAGACTACCTTGGAGAGAGCTTGGCCAGTATTGTAACGAGCCTTGTCTTCTCCACTGTGCAGAGCTACTACATCTCTTTAGAGGAGCAAGCAGTTGTGGATGTATCGTTCCACTATCAGAACTAGTGGTTGGACATGGATGTATTGTATGACTAGAACTTACACTTCTTAATATAATAAGATCCAGCACATTTCATGCATATGCTGTATTGTATTCTATGCTATCTAGTTTTCTCTAAATGATATATGTATATGTTTACTTATGCATGCATGTATAGCTATCTGTGTATGTATATATGAATCTTTCCGAAATGTGTTGTTGGTTTAACCATCACTTTGGATTGCTAGCTAACTTTCCTTCCATGTTGTGATGCATATTTTCTCATGTGTTGCCTTCTTAACTACATGTTATCACAGGTTTCCAAGAGGTGCACTCATCTCAATCCCCATGTGTTAGAACCTCTGATGCACCTGCCTTATCTCATTGCAGCTGTCACACCCTTGCTACCAATAGAGTTATCTTACTTGCCTCTATGTGAAATCACGGTCAAGGAATTAGGACTCCTACACCAAATGGTTTGAGATCTAATTGGGACTTCATATTGAGGAGATCCCCTGACATGTTGGTAGGTCCAACACTGTTAACAGGATCATATGTTTGTGTTTGGAGGTTATTTCCTTTTGAAATGCTGGAAAACCACTTCAAGACTGGTAAGGTCTTCACAGCTATCAAGATATCATCACATCACTTTTTCTTGGCCTGCAGTTCCTCCTCAATATTCATGAACTTTGGATCCTCCTAGAGTGAGGTCCAGATTTGCATTGTGTCATCAAGAAAATTTCCACAAAATTCCACCTTCTTAGATATGCCTTTCAGTGTTGCGTTGAGGTCCCTTTGTCTCTACTCACAAACCTCTAGTGGTGTACCTAGCTACAACCTTATTTGCAGCTCCGATATCTACACCTCGTAGTCAAATTTTAATTTGGCCATAGCATTCTTCGAGTCCTTGATCACAAGGGAAATATTCACAACCTTCTGTGTTGGTGCTTCATCATCATAGACCTTCACATCTGGAACTGTGTTTCAAGTATTGACAATGGCCTTCTCCAACTGTTCCCGTTGTTGCCTTGCTTCCTCCCTTTCCTTGGCCACTTTCTTCAACTCTTTTTTCATCGTTTCTTTCTCTGACTCCACATTTTCTTTCAATAGTGAGATATGTTGTTCTTGTTCCTGCATCTTTGTGGTGATTCCTTAATGAAATTCATGTACCACCTGGAGGGGTAGTGCAACGACATTCATTTGGACACTATGTTATGCCTTGGCTTGCTTTTTATCTGTTGTCGCTTCAAACTTCATTGCCCCAGCTAGCACATGTAACATCCTCATTCCAAACCTTGTTTCCAGTCTTTTTTCTTGATGCGATGGTTGGGTTACCTTCTTAAGTTGCTTCACTTCTAGTAGCAATTCCTTTAGCTATGTGATGCCATGTTGTACCTCATCCAAGATTTCTTTGCAGTAATCATCAACATTGTCCCAAGTCTGTGTGTTAATCTCTTGGACTTTCTCTACTATCTCATCAATGTCCCCATCAGTGAGGACAACCAGCACTGCGCCCTTACTCTTATGTTCCTTCTACTTCTTCCTTGGCCACATTTTTTTCAGAATGGGTGAAATTTTTTATACCTCCACGTCATTGTAGTGTTCTTCCTGTTCCTTCCCTCCGCCTATTTCTTTTGTTTCCTCATCGAAATTCTTCTTACTTGTACCCGCACCCTATGAGGTACCTTTCTCTTATCCATATCCTCCAACCACTCCATCAAGTGGAGTCATCCATTCCTTTAACCAATCATGCACTACTGCAAGGATATCATCTTCCATTACCATACATGACAATGGATGCCATGTCTTTGTTGATTCCTTCATCACTTTCACATTCGCCCTATGAATGTCTACCTTGAACTCCACAATATGACAATATTGTTTGTATAGGCTCTGTGAAAATATGGCATACTGATTCACCAGCATATGAAAATCCATTGCCATGACTACAAAGAACATCTTGTTTTTTGCTTCATGCATCAACTCCTTTGTAAACCAGAGCAAATCATCCCTCGCTTCTCTGCATACATCCACCTCAATAGTCATAAATTAAGAATCTTCCAGCTCCTTCCATGAAATAAGTGAAATAAAAATTAACAACCAGGCATAGTGGAAGTTATTTCCTTCTTCCTACGCTGCAATCCATCAAAAACTCCTTATAGCCCAGTTGAACTGGACCCCTGCGCTACATTGTTCTTCTAATGACACTACTACTGCAAGAACTTCATTGTCCCTCCACTTCCTCGTGATCTTCCCAGCTAAGATATGTGCGGAGAAGTGCACATCTTGGTCCTCAATATATTTTATCTCATATCTGTGGGATTTCTTTACTAACCCAAAATTTTCTTTCATCATCTGGGCCATCTCCTTGTCTTTATTTTTATCCATGAATTCATTTGTGGGGTCCTTTCCTTGGTATGGCTATGTTGTTATTTTTCTGATGATCATCTCACCAATCAAGATCCTCGTCCCTAACCAAATGCAATCATCATGCACCAGTACGATGAGTTGTCGCACACAGATTGTATTGAATGGGCTTCGACCAAAGTGTGGAACATTCAACATGTTCAGAAGCCCTACTGTTTGCACTCCCGCAACCCATTCTTGCGGTTCTAATATTGTAACTTCATTATCTAGGTAGTAAACTTTCTTCAAGTACCTATTGGACTCAAACTATGGGAATTTTCTTTTGTCATTAAAATCCCAGTCTGCGAATTTGAGCTAGGGGATCTTCCCCAACACTTCTCTTCAAAAGGCTCCTCCTCTGGCAATAGTAGTGTGTAGGTAGAAAATTTCCCTTCTTTTGGCTCCTTAACTAGCTTTGCACCTAGTTTTCTCGATGACATGTACGTTAGGATCATAGAGGGAGTCTCCACATCCTCTGTCTCTTTTTGTTGAAATTTAGCTTCTTCCTCACTATCGTGGACCTACTGAGGTCACTCCTGTTGCATCGATCTCCTTCCTTTCTACATGGGATTTTTTCCCTTGTCCTATGCATTCTCCATCCCTAGTTCCTTTTGCGTCTTCTTCCATGGTGACCTTCTCAATTCTGTTGCAGATACCTCAGCTGGTCTCTTCTCCTTTGTCGTCTGGGCTACACTATGGTTGTGCCTGTGGCACCTTCCTTGGTGATCTTAAGCGCGTCGGGGACATAGATACATTTTCTCCTATGGTCTTTCCTGCTTGTGACTACATGATACCAACTATCCCTTTCTTCTTAAATATTCTAGCCAACTCTTGCCAACTCCTCTTAGACATGCAATAGCTCTTCTTCACATATGATCTCTCTTAGGCAACAAAGTGTCAAATGTGGTATGGGATGTGGTTTTATAATAATTTTGAATTCCCAGACTCATGAATGGCTCTAGATTTGGTTCATTAATGTAGGTATGGGCTATATACATCCAGTTGTGCTTCATAAATGCTTTTCTCTCACACCTTTTAACAATAATTTATTTTTAATGGTGCCCTTTTTCCTTCCAACAGTCATATTTCCAGCTAACTTCTTCAAAGTTCCTCTTTGGCACAGTCACCCCTTCTTCGTCATAGCTCCCTTGGACTTCGTCATACTCCCGAGTATTGCATAGCAATATTACTTTGTTATGCTCTTGACCAACAAGAAAATCCAGAATGCCAAATATGCAAAGAAATACAACCCAGAACACAAAATAAAATGAGAAAAACAGCAAGTATTTGATTATTTAGAGATAAAATCAATGTTCACTTGCCTCTTTGAGGGGGAAACCTCTAGCAGAGAAGATCTCGATTACAGTATAAGACTCAGTGATCTTTCCCTTCTAACTACGACTATTTATAGCTAAATGACCTTCAACAACCTAACGACTAGTGGTCCTTTGCACAACAACGGTTAACCACTTTATTTAATTATGGCCCATTGCAACTAACTGTGGTCCCTTCCTTAAATGTAGGTCAACCACTTACAATTATTAATACGGGCTTTATTGACTCCTTAACTAACTATGACTATGACTTGACCCTATTGGGTTTATTACATAAATAAAGGAGTTAGGGTTGGACCCTAACATGCCCTCCCCCATCAAAAGCAGCCTTGTCCTCAAGGTTGAAGCTACAAAAACTATTGAAGAATAGTGGTTGGTTCCCAGGTTGCATCTTCTAGAGAGGTGTCTTTCCAATTGATGAGGACTTCCTTGATCATGCGGTCGTGCAGATGTCATTCTTGAGTATCGAGGACCTGTTCAGGTTAGAGCCAAAGTGAACCTTCTTCATCTAATTTAGGTAGACTAGTTTGAATTCTACAATTGTTCCCCACCACTTTCTTGAGGCATGATACATGGAATACTGGATGGATTTTTGAAGTTGGTGGCAAGGCCAACTTGTATGCTACTTCTCCAATGCATTGAAGTATTTGATAAGGTCCGTAGAATTCTGGAGCTAATTTCTGGTAACCCTTTTCTTTGAGCAATGTTCGCTTATATGGTTGCAGCCGCAGGAATACTTGATCTCCTTCTTGAAATGTGCACTATGAATGATGTTGGTCTGCCCGTTGCTTCATTAGATTCTGAGCTTGATGGAGATTATCTTTGAGATGCGCTATCATGGCTGCACAGTTCTGTAGGAGTTGATCAACTGCTTGCACCTTAGAGCATCCAGGGATATAGGAAATAGGTGAAGGTGGGATTTTTCCATACACTACTTCATATGGAGTCATCTTGGTGGCTTCATGATAGTTAGTATTATACCACCATTCAACTAAAGGTAGCCATTGTACCCATTGATGCTGCTTTTCTAAAGTGAAGCACCTTAGGTATGTCTCCAAACATTTGTTGACTGCTTTAGTTTGACCATCATTTTGGGGATGATAGGAAGTACTTAGTTGAAGTTGGGTGCCTTGTAGCTATAAAATTTATTGCCAAAATTTACTGGTGAAAGTCGGGTCACGGTGAGACACAATGGAAGTGGGCATGCCATGCAGTTTGAAGATATGGTCCATGAAAGCTTAAGCCACTAAAGTGGGGGTAAATGGGTGGGGTAAAGCGCAAAAATGAGCATATTTAGAAAGTCTGTCCACAACCACCATGATGATTGATTGGTTTCCTAACTTTGGAAGACTAGTAACGAAATCCATAGAAACATCCGTCCAGATGGAGGCAGGGATTGGCAATGGTTGTAAGATTCCTGGTAACTTGACTACTTCTCCTTTGTAGCATTGACACACATCACGTTCAGCTACACAAGGTAGGAATGTCAGTTTTCATGCCCATCCAAAAGAAATAACGACGAGTGCGAGCATAAGTCTTTTAAAAGCCTGCATGGCCTACAATGGGAGATGAGTGCAACTCTGCCAAAATGCATGTTTTGAGGGTGGATGGCGGCGATATAACTACTGGATCCTTGTAGAAAAGAATATCATCCTTCCAAGAGTATCCAACTAAGGAATTAGGATTTGCCCTCAAGTTATTAATGAGTTGGGAGAGAGAGGGGTGTGAAAACCATTCCTTGTGAGCTTCTTCAATCCAATCTGGTATGGGAAGAGAGATTGATAGCAGGGTGCTTTCATCATCAAATTGGCATGATAAAGCATCTACTACTACATTGTCACACCCTTTCTTGTAAATTATCTCATAATCATATCTCAACATTTTGGCCAACCACTTATTTTGCTGTGGCGAGGATATACGTTGGTCCAAAAAATATTTGAGCCTTTGATGGTCTATGCGGATTTGGAAATGTCACCCCAGTAAGTATGGTCATGAGGTATCTACTGCATGTAATATGGCCATCATCTCTTTCTCATAGGTAGATTTTCCCAATTGTTCCCACTCAATTTTTGGCTGGTGAAGCAAAGGGTTAACCTTCCTACATTAAGATAGAACCAATACCAGTACCTAAAGCATCACATTCAATCACAAAAGATTTGGTGAAGTTGGGTAGTGCCAATACTGGAGTGGAACACATGGTCAGTTTGAGAGTCATAAACACGTGTTGTGTTGCATCTATTTAGAGGAATGAATTTTTCTTAAGGTTAGTGAGGGGTGTAGAAATGCAACCATAACTATAGACAAATTTGCGATAGTAGTCGGTGAGACCCAAGAATCCCGTCAAACTCTTCAAGGTCTTTGGTTGGGGCCAATCTTTCATTTCCTGTATCTTTTTGGGATCAACCCTGACACCTTCACGACCCACAATGTGTTTCAAATACTTGACTTCTTCCATACCAAAAGAGAACTTGGACAATTTGACAAATAATTTTTTATTCCAGAGCAGTTACAAGATCAGGTTTATATGCTGAAGATGTTTTTCCCAGGTTAGGCTATAGATGAGAATGTCATCAAAGAAAAAGAGGACAATTTTTTGGAGATATGGTTTCAGCAGGTGATTCATGAGGCTTTGAAAAGTGGATGGGGCATTACAGAGACCAAATGGCATGACCAAGAATTCATAATGGCCTTCATGAGTTCAAAAAGAAGTCTTGGGAATGTCTACTTCTTTCATGTGTATTTGGTGTTAGCCAAAGTGAAGATCTAGCTTCGTAAAGAATTGAGCACCATGTAGTTCATTAAGCAGATCATCAACAACCAGGATAGGGAATTTGTCTTTGACAGTGAGATTTTTGAGGGCCCGAAATTCTGGACACATGCGCCATTCCCCATCTTTCTTGACCACCATGACCAATGGTGATGAATAAGGATTAATGCTAGGACGAATAACACTGGCTTCAAGGAGTTCCTTGATGATTTTTTCAATTTCATTCTTTTGGGCAAAAGGATATCAATATGGGAACACATTCGACAGTTGTGCCCCTAGGACCAAAGTGATGCTATGATCATGTTCCCCTCTAAAGGGTGGAAGTTCTTTAGGTTTGTCAAATACCTTTTGGTGGCGGTTTACGACCTATTTCATCTTAGAATGAATATGAATATTAGTGGGTTCTATGGCCTGGATGGCATTAAACTGGGCAATAACTCCATGATGGCCCTTTTTCAACAAATTTTCCATTCGATGCGAGTTGATGATAGAAGGAGAACCTGTCTGGAGTCCACGGAGTGTATGCGTGTGGTCATTCCTCTTAAAGCTCATATATAACAGTCAGAAATCCATTGTGATTGGGCCTAGTGTGTGAAGCCATTCAACACCCAAGACAATGTCACAACCACCCATGTTAATCGTAAACATGTGGGTCTTTAGGTGGTAGTCTCCCATCTAAAGTTTAAAATTTTTGCAGCGGACTTCACATTTCATTGTCCCCCCATCAGTAAATATAGATATGGAAATTAGAGATTTCCCTTGCAAAACAATGAATGGCTTCGGCGACTCACTGATGGATAAAGTTATGAGTGTTGCCACTATCAATCAATACTACTACAGGGTGATGTTTAATAAAGCCTATGATTTTGAGAGTTTTGGGTGCAGAAGTGCCCGCCAAAGCATGTAGCAAGATAATGGGTTCCTCTGGTGTAGATGTGGGCTCATTGTCCTGCTAGGTTTCCTCAACTTCGTCCTCTGGTCCTCCAAGGGGTGGGGCTTCCTCTGATGAGCTATGATCAGTAACATCAATTTGAAAGAATTTTAGTTCCTTTCATTTATGCCCCGGGGAGTATTTGTCATAACAATAGTAGCACAATCCTTGTTTTCTTCTTTCAATGATTTTTGTTGGGGATACCTTTTGAACCTTAAGTGTTTTGGTAGGGCCCTAACCTTTGGCGGGGGGCCCCTTGGCTATGAAATTTGGATGAGTAGATTGGGCAGCTAAAGCACGTTCTACTTCGACAGCCTTTGTGCAAGTGTCTATCCATGTATGTGAGTGGTGCATCTGGACATGTGCTTGGATGGCTTCTTTGATACCACTTATAAAACATTCCAAGTAGAATTCATCCCCTAGACCTTCTATTCGGATGGAAAATGTCTCAAAGGCTGCAATGTAGTCTTTCACCGTGCCTGTCTGTCAAAGCTTAGTGAGACAACCCAAAAAATTAGATTCTCTATCAAAGTTGTCACAAAGGGATTTCGAGAACACCTACCAAGTTATGTTCCTGGGATAGCATTTCTGATGCCACTACCACCATTTCCATCTCTCTTGGTCCAAATAAAGGGATCCCACACATAGTTTAGTTGGATCATCATAGATATCATTCAGAATGAAATATTGTTCCATTTTTGCTACCCATACTGCCGAATTAGAGCCATCAAATTTATACATGTCCAGCTTGAGTGACCAAGGGTGGGAATGTTGGTGATTTCCATGGAAGTGAATATGATGCCTAGATTCTCCTTCAAGGTGTTCATAAATACCATGTGCTTCTGGATGCAACCCTGATGTGCTCATATTGAATTGCACAATGAATTGTGTAATTTTCTAAATTTCTTCCTGGAAAGAATCCAACTTTTTTTCAAGGCGCTCAATCTTCTCGTTGGCCATGACTTGAGCTCTGGTTTCTACCATACACAGATCTCAGTCACTTGGCGTCACTTCGAAAAAATTTGGGACCGCCAAAAAATTGAAGCTGGCAAGTGGATGGTACCATTGAGATCAGCTCGTCATCCTAAATCTTATGGGCTAAGTCTCTTGTAAGCATCTCTGAATGGAATTTTACTCCCTGTTGATCAATATTGCAGTGGCCAATTTCTAGAAAACTTGATCCTGCGCAATGTCCTGCAAAAATTGGGTCCAGACTATAACAACCACAAGCCTTACTACGCAGATGGTCAGATATGTCTTTGAAACTCCGACTGGTGGATCTGATTGGTACGGTGGCAATAGAAACCCAACTGGTGGATCTGATCTTGCAAATAAGATAATGGGCGATCTTCAGAGAGTCGAGGGAACTATGGTCACAAAGGAGTGTTAGGTGCTACATATCACAATATACATAAGAGTCCAACAATAGTAATCATCCCAATTTTTTGAGGGCACTAATTAAGGAGGATCAACTGTACCCTTATACATACTACCCGACTACCCTATCGTATGCGCGAGTAATCTTCATGAGTGTGTTTTTTTCTAATGTGCTACTACTTGAAGGGGTACACATAGGGGTTACAAGGGATTCCAACAAGCATGACCACATCTTGTATTCTTGCATGCATGCCTCCCCAAATCTATAGGTTTATACGCCCAACTATAGATCCCGTGGTTTAAAGACGTCAGAACACGTCTCTAGCCTCAAAAACATTTTTCCAAAAAATAGAGGTACCACCAGCCCTAGAAAGTGCTCTGATACCTCTTGTTATGTTCTTGACCTGCAAGAAATTCCAGAATACCAAATATGTAAAGAAATACAACCTAGAACACAGCATAAAATGAGAAAAACAACAAGTATTTGATTATTCAGAGATAAAAGCAATGTTAACTTGCCTCTTTGAGGGGGAAACCTCCAGCAGAGCAGAGATCGATTACAAAATAAGACTCGATGATATTTCCCTTCTAACTACGTCTATTTATAGCTAAATGACCTTCAACAACCTAACGGCTAGTGGTCCTTTTCATAACAAGGGTTAACCACTTTATTTATTAATTATGGCCCATTGCAACTAATTTTGGTCCTTTCCTTAAATGTAGGTCAACCACTTACAATTATTAATACAGGATTTATTGACTCCTTAACTAACTATGACTATGACTCGACCCTATTGGGTTCATTACATAAATAAATGGGTTAGGGTTGGACCTTAACATCCTTTTGCGAAGTCCCTTCTTGCAACGTAGTTTATAGTCTCATGCCCAATTTCAACTACAAGTGGCACTAAGACTTTATTTCCTTCATTTTTCAGTGCGAAACTCCATGTATATAGCCATCCCTATATAACTTCTATGTACTACCATTCACTCGTCCTGTAAATCTGACCATTCAACTTCATGGGCTGAAAAACACCACCATTTGAAATGTTCTTGACGATATATAACCCCAACCAATGCATTTTAAATTTTCCTGAGAACTTTGCAAACTTACTGTCATATAATAATACAAGATCCCCTTTATGAAATATCTTCTTCTTGATATGCCTATCAACGGAACCATTTTTTGGTTTGAGGGACTTGACCCAGGTTTAGATTGTGTTGTGAACCAACAAAACCCTCAACTAATGTCCCTTTCGGAAACAACCTGCAAGCAAGTCGCATTCTCACCCAAAGCAGCTATGGGAGGTTGCATAACCAGGTTTCCGCAACCAAAGGGATATCTGCAAAGTGGCACCGCGTATTTACTTCTACTTTATATCAATCTTATAACTTCACATGCATAATAACCTAGCGCAGATGATTAATTTACATAAACACATAAACTCTAACACATAACAGTATATCTTACAGGTCTTTGCATAATTCACTGAAAATCATACATAATCAAAAACATAATAGTAGATAAATAACATATACAGAGATACAATACTTCTCCAAAAACTTCTTCTTTATTAAACAGATATTCAATTACATTCACTTCTCTAACATGCGCACTCAGTTGCAGGTGGTTTGCACATTCAGCTACAAACTCTTCAAGGTCTTCGTGCACTCATCTCCGAAGCATTTTCCAAAACTACAGACTAGAGATGCGAAAACAGAGATTCGCTTATGCTTCTATCATTAAGATTATCCTCTCTTCCTTTACAAAGCATTACATATCCTTATATACAATTCATCTATACAAAAACCATGGTCCACATACCATGGATCCATAAAACAAGGACTACTACCCAATACCCATTACAAAATAAGGGCTTTGTCGCATCCTCAAAGCCCTAAAATTTTGCACGATGAATATGTCCCTTCTAGCTCCATGTGATCCGCTCCTTTTGTAGAGTCTTTTACCCAAAACTTGGACCAAGTAGGGCCATGCCCAACACTATGACTTTCCTTGCACCACCATAAATATTCTCACATGGTCATTTATTGTCCTTTCATGGTCTAAAAACTTCTTGATCTCATTACAACCTAAAGATTCAAAATTCCATAGGGAAGCTAACAATACTTCGCAGTCTCCCTTTGACGCTAGACTCCCTCTGAGCCTACACAACCTTCACTGGAACACTTTTCTTCCAATACACACTCTTACCTACCAACCCTTCAAAGTAGCTCTAATAAAATTTTGAATTTTCTTTAGGCCCTTGATCTGGTCTGATGTTAATCCCACACATATGTACACTAGAAACCCTAAACTTTTTGGCACTTTGCATAACGGAAATTGTCAACAGTGAAATCAATTAAGTACAAAGAGATTTGATACCAAATATTGATTATTTTATTCATCCATCAGGAAAAGAATCATGGGGATCCCATACAAGGGATCATGGCCCTCAATCACTAGTAAAACTAGTATACATAGTATACAAATTAGGGTTTGCGATTTGTTGCTTTAGATCTACAACCTTCCTAATAAGAAGATAAGAAAATAACATAGCTTAATTTTTGGAGAATCCCTTCCCCTTAAACCCTTTCACTCCTCATTTTCCTTGACACCTATCAGGTCCTTTTTGTCTTCTATCCATCAGTTTCTCACTTATTATTTGTTGCTCCAAATATTAGCATATATCAACTTACAAGTAGATCCACTACTCATAGTGGATCTTCCCTTAAGATCACTGAGTATTATCCTATTAAACATGGTGTTCACAACTTTCTTTGTGAACATATTTCACAATCTACACTCAACAACCCTCTCATATAGAATAGTATCCCTTCAAACCCTCGTTGGCCTTTCCTCAAATCTGAGATACTTCAACCCTACAAATTAAGACTCTCAGGCCTTTCAACCTCCCTTGTAGCCATGTGTCCAGACCTTAGACTTCTTCTTAGCCTGCAGCCTGGGCATAGAACCATTGAACCTCCTCCTTCATTGCAACAATTGGCCTCTTTATCCTTTCAGATCTCTCAACTCCTCACTCTGCCTATGGCCTAGTCTCCACACAGGCTTTGGCCTCTCTTCAATACATAGTGATCCATATTAACTTATCTGCATGCAACCTTGATTCCTTATGACCCTGATCTAAGGCTTCATCCCAAACACATAATTTGTTTCTCAACTTAGAGACCTTACAGTATCCTTCCACTTAATATCTGGGGCATGACATCCATATTTTATGGATTTGACCTTGTTATCAATGATAACCCCTATTTATTCCTTTTATTCCATTTGTTTTCTAAAAACTCTCTATCGATTGCGATAACCCTGCCATTGTGATTACGACGGATATGAAAGGATTTTATGCTATAGTTTAAATTTTTTAGGTCTGCATGTCCTATAATCCCCACATGAAATACATAGGCCTCAACCATATTGCAATCGTGATTTTTTAAAAGGGTCATGTCTATTTAAAGACGCTTCATCTTTTAATGGCCCAAATTATCACTCTGCTAGATCAATGGTTGATAATTCTTTTTGGCCCCCCCTGCCATCCTACCTTTATTGGTCACCAAGGGCGGTGGTCCGAAAGTGGTTTTTCCCACTAGGACCCATTGCTACGTGTCCCTCCTACATGATTTTGCACCCCCCTCTCAATACTTCTTACCACTCGCACCACCCTCCAAAAACTTCTCAGCCCTTACGCCCACTTCCACCATAACAAATACTCCCCATTACGTCACCCCCACTTCCTCTCCACCTCCACTTCCCCACTGCCACGTATCTCCTCCCGCCTGATCTTGCTCCCAATTACTATTCCATCTCTTGACCTCCATCCACAATGCGCCAACCCAGCCATGGACGTCCACTCCCATCTCGGTACTATGTTCATTCCCTCCAATTCTCGGTTTCCATGTGGCCCATCCTGCATGAACGGTTCAGAGAGAAGTGGCCCTTCTACTTTCATTAGTAAAAGAAAACCACAATGGGATTTCCATATTGATCAACAACCAAGATCAACAAACTCTTCCACTCCATGAGACAGTAAGGGTGCTTTTCGACATTTCTTCAGCAACATGATCATTAAAGGGACATCAAGAAAACAGGGCAAAGACACAGTGGAACAATAATGGAACTTTCAAACATAAAACAACACACCTATCAGCAGGATAAACAATATTTCTCATTTAAAAGACTAAAAACAGCGTAGTAGAATTCGAAAGGCCAGATGCTCTGAATTTCCACAAATATAGTGCCAACGGTACAACAGTTTTATTTCCCTGAAAAAATGTAATTGTTAGATAGGCTTTGTTCATACGAATTCCATTTGTATTTGACTTCTATTGTAACAAAAATCCCTATGAAGTCTCAAAGTTTTATTAATCAAATAGGAACAAGTCTCTAGAACAATGGATTGAATCAAGCCCAGGTGGCAAGATATGTAAAGAGATCTTTCTCTATAAATAAGTAGATTTCTAACTCTGAGAAAGGTTGATTTGGAATATGAGAAACTGGCCTTTTATAATATTTTGTTCTTGTAATAGAAAATCTACAGCACTCTATTTTTGTACTTGAGATTCTTATTATGGATTTTATGAGATTTTATTATGTTGTTATTAGTCTTACATAGTATCTTGATTACTTGGAAATATATCATACAACACCAATGTCCTTCATTTACTATCTATCACTGTGGGTGTTCATTTGTATCATTTTTAAAGCCATAGATGCCTCATCTTCCATTAAACATTTTTTTTCACCTACAAAAATCACAAAAAGAGATCATAGTTAGTCATCTAAATTTTGAGTTTATAAGTCATTTTATAAATATTTTGAGAGAGAGCCCTCTCAAACTGGAAGGACTAACTACCAGTCTAAAGTTGGCTTGAAATAGTTACATTTGGTTGAAGGTTGATACAGCCCAACCTGTCCTAGCCGAGTGATAACAAACCCTCCTCATTGTTACACAGCAGATTCACTGTCAGGATATCTCTTTCCCATGACAGACAAAACTATTTATCCTCTCCTAAAAGTCAAATGCTTAGACTTTACCAAATCTCCATCTTCTTATAGTTACAAAATACTCTCTTGGGTTCCTTCATTCTCACAAGTGTGATTATTATCTCATTATCTTTTCTCTTGACCTTTCCTCGTACTTTTGTTCATAATAGTTAGCAGGAACATGGGATGGCTTCAACATTACCTTAGATCAACCCCTGAAACCATTGGACTTACTCTTCAGCCTGTGACGCCTTTTCTCCCTTAGCATCCTTCTTATAATAGAAGTATCTTAGCCTCCTTCAATAGAACTTAGCCCTCCTAGGGCACTTGTAGGACAAGAGAGATCACATCTCTCTTGCACCAATGTGTCATGAGCCTCTTCTTGAGCTCCTTTGATAATTTTCCTTGGGTCACTTAGGAAACCTTCTAGATTTAGGGTTTTAGACTCTTCACCCTTAGAATAATTAATTATTTCTCTTTTGATCCTAAACCCACACTTTGGGTTCAAAACTCTACTTTTGGGTATATCACCCAACAAACAACTTACTGGTGGGTTGTACTCTCTTGGAGATACCTTTCGAGCTACCTAAAATCTAACATTAAAGTCACACTCAAGTATGTCATCCAAATACCTATAGTATTGATTTTTAGAGACTTGTGGACATGTGTCACTTCTAGAGGAAACATTAGTGACCTGGAAGACTATAGTTATTCCACAATGATAATATTTCCTCTTTTCATCCAACTTTTTGATGTGAAAATTATGGCCATTGTACTACATAAGTAGTGGTATTTCAACTACAATATGCCAACACATAAACAAAATGAATTGTTAATTAATAAACATATTTATATAAATTGGAAAATATATGGGGGAAAAACATTTACTAAATAAATTTCCCTTTGGGTAATATTGGTATCTCGTTTATGATGAGCTTCTATAACCAATTTAGACACCCCTTCACATGATAACCTACCATCATGTTGTATAAATATTTCAATCCATACCTTCATCAAGTCAAGATTGTTTGCAATGTACATATGTAGTGCATCCCACACTCAACCAACTTTGTAATGTACTCATATGCTTAGGAGTCATAAGGAAGGGGATCTACTAGCCTAATAAGGTTCTCATAGGCTAGGATGGGAAAAAATAATCAAGGGAACAAGATTCACCTAGGAAAAACTATTACAAAAGATAAAGTGGTGAAAAGGGGGCATGGGTCCTAGGCCAATGAAAATTCGCTTTTCAATTATAAAGTGAGAAAACCCACTAAATTGACTTTACTAAAATAAAATGTAAAAGGGTGCAAAAGGTGGCAAATAATTTATAAAAAAAGGGAAAATGAGGAGTCTCTCCTCATTCTTGGATTTTCCAACTTCAAAAAAAGAAATTTGGAGAACTCTTGAGAAAGAGTCAAGGTTTTTTTAAAACCATAATTTTGGTTCATTAGTTTCGGTGTTGAAACTACACATCCAGCTAGTTTGGGAGAAACATCACTCATATTTTTCCATTATGCTTCAAAGTAGAAAATATGGCAAATATGGAGTAAGTCTAAAAGATGGTATCACTTGATTTTAAGCTTCTACTTTGTATATTCTATAGATATTATTTTAGGTGGAGTTGTCAAGCCAAATTTGGGGTCGATTTGTTGAAGAAACGGGGTTGAGCTACCATTGCTAAAGCAATCGTTCTCTTAGTTACCAAGGGTCAAAGTGTTATTTCATATCGAGGCCGATTTTATCCTTATTTTATTGAGTTTTCAACCATGTTTGGATGAGTTTATCCATAACCTCTTGTTGGTCGAGTTATGTGGATAACGGGTTGATATTTACATTGCAAAGGGGTCAAGTTTGTTGCTTCATGAAGGGTTGAGTCGTATCACCTCATGGGGCCAAGTTCTTATGTATAATAGGATGAGTTTGTACCTATTAAAAGGGGTCAAGAGCCATCTTCTTACCTATTTGAGTTTCATTTATTCATTGTCTAAGTTAACTTGTGGAATAAGAGGGGTCAAACTATTGTCATTCCTAGGCCGAGTTACATTCTTGTTGATTGTGCAAGCTGCTACAGCCATCACTGATAAGAGGTTGAGTTCCTTTGTTGTTGATATGACTGTAAAACACATATATATGGTTTGAATAATGAATATTGTTGACATTTTTATTAGAAGAGGCAAATATCATCATTTTGTTGGGATATACTTGGGTTCTTTGATTTTATTGCATACATATCCCTCATATTAGTTACAAATATAAAGTTTATTCCTTTATTGCTCGAAATATTGTTCCATATAATTTTTGGGTACTACATGAATAGGTATTGCAAATTTTAAATTTTCTAATGAGCAATTTTTTGGTATTGTATGTGTTTTATTGAATAAATTACATAAAAATGCACCTATAGCCATGTGCCATCAAATTGTTTGAAAAAATGTCTTAGAGAATAACTCAGTAAAAATTAAAGATTTTAGTGGAGAAATTTGAGGTATCCCAGGAGGGTATCTTACAGTGGTATTAGAGCATAGTCTTGGACAGCTATGTGGTTTGAGGGGAAATTTATAACCACAATTGATGAGTTATAAAGACCATCCATCCATCACTTATAAAAGACACTATAATATCAAAGATTTTACTCCAATCTTAGAGGAATATGAAAGTATTGAAGTAGCGAAACAGGAAAAAATGTCATCTGAGAAGGCTAAAATAGTCATGGGAGACAACGAGAATTAAGAGTTTAACATATTTCTTATCATCCTAAATGATTTGGCCAATGGCTAAGAGTAGATGGTGGAGGTGATGATAAAATTAGATAATAAAGGGGGTTCCACGGGGATTCCAATTGTGGAGAATCATACTAAGGAGCCCATTAATTGCAAGAGTTCTAATAGCAAAGAAGTTATCCATGCACGCACAATCATGCAAAACCACCACCACATATATAGCAAGTCATATAGACCCACTATGCCACAATTTCTTAATGAGGCAACAGATAGCCAAGTGGAAAATATAGGTAAACCACACTACATTGAGGTCTACTTAGACAATGATAGTGATGAGGAGGAAGGGGAGTCAAGACAATGTTCGATATAGGAATAGTGACATCTAGAAATAGGTGAGTCATCACAGGTTGGGGAAAAAGGCCCCATTATTGCATCCATGTTAGTACTTCCCAGGTACCATGTATTCAGACTCAGGGGGTTCATGTTGGGGAAGAAGGTGATGGTGTTGATTGACGGTGGGAAATCCCACAACTTTATAGATCAACATTGTTGGATTGGAGGGAGATTTTTATGTAGGAGTTTGATGGATTCATGGTGGTCATATCGGGTAGTCATCAAATGGAGTGCACTAGGTAGGTCCCCAAACTAAAAGTAATCATGGGGAACTACACATTGATGGATGATTTCTTCATGGTGAACGTACCAGATACCAATGTGGTGCTCAGTGTTCAATGGATTTAATCCATTGCGAAATACACTACTAATCAAAGGAGGATGGAGATGGAGTTGATAGATCATCACTACCATAAGGTATTTTTACGGGCCATGCATTAGTAACCACCCAAGATATTTTCATGTCAGAGTACGGAGGTGGTGTTGTGGCATGGAGGCACAGAGTGGGAATTAGAGTGCTACATTTATGATAAAATACAGTCAGAGAAACCTCAACAATATTCAAATGAAATTCAAGTATTACTATGAAAACATCAAAAAAAAAAATTGCTAACATTCCTCCAAGTAGACCTTTAAACAAGGGATTTAAGGAAGTGATAGAGTTGGAAGTGTTGAGAAATCTAGGGAAATTTAAGAAATCGATTTCTCTTAACTATGATAATTTCTTGTGATATTATTTTCTTATATTCTACTTCTTATTATTAACATGTGTTATTATCATTAACCAGCTATCAAAACAAGAAGATCAACAATGCACGAGTACACAAGATGTTGGCACCAAGCTAGGGAAAAAACCTCTCCAAATCGTGAGAGGAAAGACCCTTCCAACTCTTTCTTATAGAATATTTATTGATGAATTCCAAGACCCAAACTTTGACTTAAGAACACCTTTAGAAATCAAATGACAATACCTCCCAAATTTACCCAAACAAGTCTTTCTTTCAGCAATTTCAGATAGGACAATAAGTCTGTAACAACACTATAACAATCTACAAATGTGATCAAGGATAGGCTCACCTAGCCTTCATATATCTTCACTTTTCTTGGAGATTTATCTCACATATCATGACCCTTTGCCTTGACCTTGGAACAAGCCTTCTTTATGCTAAGAGAGTGACTGTCCTAAAACAACGAGGATGGATCTGTCAACTTCAATATATATTCCACATGTGCAAGGAGGGTTAGGGCTATTCTATCCCTTCTGTGACCTTGTTCTCCTTGAAAACTTATTCTAGTTAGCTTGATCCTTCCAACTTTTGCAATATCGAGCCTTTAATCCAATAATATTCCCATACAAGATGATGCCCTACCTCAAATCTGATTTCTGCATGGGTGAACAAACTTCTTAGGTGATTTTGGACGAGGGAACAGACTTCCTCTTAGACTGTGGCTTCCTCTCTTCAACGCTTTCTCTTCATTTTATCCTTCCTTGAAAGAATAGATATATGTGTTTTGGAGGAGCTATAAACACTGCCTTTATATAGGCTTGTGTTCTCATCTCCTAGGCTGACATGATAGGAGGCTGTTAGACTGTCCAAATAAATTATTTCGAGCTGGTTCTTTGCATCAATTCAGTTGGTACATTATGGAGTATTTCATTAATGATATTGAAGGATTTTTTTTTACTTACAAAAATTACATTTATAAGCGTAACAATACATGATTGTCTTCATTTTACATAACTCAACCTCAGGCTCTCAATGGGAGCCATAACTAGACCAAGAAACTTCTTGAGCATGAAACCCATGTCTCAAGCAAAAATATAAAAAAATTCTTGATACAAATTTACATCATTAAAAGACTTCTCATTATGAAGACCGAACCTAGTTACACTATTTTCGACAAGAAGAGGGGGTGTAGGTTTTTATAGCCAACCCTTATCATCATCCCAATGTCTATAAAGAAATTATTGAGAAGGGTATCAAGTAGATGCTAAGATTGGGTCACATTCGTCCTAGTTCTAGCCCCTTTTCTTCTTTGGTGGTGATGGATAAGAAGAAGGATGACACATTGAGGATGTACGTCAATTGTAGGGAACTCAATAAAAGGAAAATAAAAAATCGGTATCCCATTCCAAGGATTGATGAGTTGATGGATGAACTGAGGGGGGACAAGAATTTTTTGTACATAGATCTTCACTCGAGCTACCATCAGATCAGAGTTCAGGAGCAGGATATCCCCAAGACTACTTTTAGGTGCCACTATGGGCACTATGAGTAACTTTCTGCTTATGCTATTTGGGCTAACCAATGCACCCAAAACATTTCAAAAATGTATGAACCATATTTTCAACCAATAGTTGTGGAATTATTTGCTATTTCTCTTTGACGACATTCTCGTCTATAAGAAAACTTGGGAGGATCACCTCAAGCATTTGGACGAAGTGTTGGGAATTTTGGATGAACAAGATTTTTAAAGAAAAAGAGTCCAAGTGTGAGCTCAACATGACTGAGATGATCTATTTGGGGCATGTGATCAGGGAGAATGGGGTTCAAATGCACTAGGACAAGATCATGGCAATCATTAAGTCGATTACCCCAAAGAATGTGATTGAACTGAAGAACTTCTTGGGCCTTTGCACATATTATGGGAAGTTTATTTAGGGGTTCTCATAGCCGATATAACCTCCTACAAACCTCAAAAATAAGGAGGCGTTAAATTGGTCTAATAAGGCACAGTAAACCTTCAAGGGGACAAACCAAGTAATGAGTTCGGGACATGTGTTGGCACTGCCATATTTCACTCAACCATTCGTGCTTGAGTGTCATGCTTCAAGGATAGGGATAGGATTAGTGTTAATGAAAAATCACCACCCCATTGTGTTTGAGAGCCACAAATCAAGGATTATGAGTGGAATTATTATATATATGATAAAGATATGTTGGCATATGCATTCACTGGCCAAGTTTAATTAGTACCTAGTGGGGAACGAGATTAAAGTGAAGACTGATCATAATAGCTTACAGTTCCTCATGGAGCAAAAGGAGTTCAATGAGAGGCAACATAAGTGGATCAACAAAATGCAAGCATGAGATTTTGAGATTGAGTATGTGAAGGGAAAGAACAATGTGGTAGTGGTTTCCCTTTCCAGAATGTCATCCACCCCCTCTCTCTCATGGAGACTATGGAAGACTGGAAATCCATCCTACTAGTGGAGTATTCCAAGAACAAATTTTCTTGTGAGATCATTGATGGGCTAATTCTGGTTGATAAGTACCATATCATTAATAACATTATTTACTACAAATACCAGATTTACCTATTACTAGAGTCTCATCCCAAGGAAAATATTATGTAGGAAACACATAGCTTGCCCCTAGCAAGGCACCCTAGGTACTTGAATACCTATAGACAAATCAAGAAGAGGTTCAAATGGGAGGGCCACAAGATAGATGTGCTAATATTTGTGAGATAATGCAATGTCTACCAATAGAAAAAAGAAAAGAATACTCACCCAATAAGGTTGCTTCATCCACTTCCCATCTCACAAAAAAAATGGGAAAGAATTTTCGTGGACTTCATCATTTATGTGGTGGTGGACAAGCTCATGAATTTTACACACTTATTTTCCATACCTTCCAAATACTCAACAACATAGGTATTAGAGTTTATTCCTAGAGGTGTATAGGTTTCATGGTTTTCCTAAGACGATTGTGAGTGACAGGGAATGGTAAGTTCATGGGAGGATTATAACAGGAGGTGTTCAGGTTGGTTGGGACAAATCTAATTCCTTGTACTAGTTACCACCCATAGACCAATGGAAAAATCAAGATAGTTAACAAATGGTTGGAGGGTTATCTTAAAAATTATGTATCTAATCAACAGAAAGCATAGGTTAAGTGGCTACACATGGGAGAGCATTATTATAACACCATTTACCATATTTCAATTGAAATGACACCCTCCAAGACCTTGTATGGTTATGAAGCTCCAACGTTCATGGATCGAGTATTTTGGGATATTTGAGCCCCTCTGGCTAACGATTGGATTCAGGAGATCTAAGATGTATTACGGGTCATCAAAGGCAATTTGCAGATGGATTAGAACCAACAGAAAGCCTATGCAGACATGAATCAGGTAGAGTGTAGCTTTAAGTTTGGGGATTTGGTATATCTTCATCTGTAACCCTACAAGCAGTCATCACTCAAAATGAAAGGGGTAGAGAAGTTCAATCCTAGTTTTTATGGGCCCTACACGATTGTTAGGCATGTAGGGGAGGTGGCCTATGAGCTAAATATTCTAGAGGGGTGTATGATTCACAATGTATTCCATGTTTCCAGCCTCCAAAAGGCTTTGGGACAACATGTACTCACTTCTACCAAGATTCCACCATTGGACGAGGAAGGACACCTGATCCTAGTTTGGAAGGAAATTATGGAGGTGAGGAATTGGAAGTTGAGGAATGGGATGATAAAGGAGTACCTGGTGAAATGGAGAGATCTGCATGTTAAATATGCCACATGGGAAGGGGAGTAGGTGCACCAACATCCAGGGCTAAAGTTTCTTGAGGAAAAGCAACCTTGGGTGGGGAGGACTAAAATGTCCTCATTCGCTTAAGAGTCATAAGGAATGGGATCCACTAGCTTAATAGGGTTCTTGTAAGCTAGGACGAGAAAAATTAATCAAGGGAACATGATTCACCTAGGATAAAATACTACAAAATAAAATCTAGTGAAAAGGGAACTTGGGTTCTCAGCCAACGAAAATTCACTTTTAAATTATAAAGTGAGAAAACCCACAAAAGTGACTTTATCAAAACAAATTGTTAAAAGGATGGAAAAAGTGGAAAATGAGTTATAAAGAGGGGAAAATGAGGAGTCTCTCTTCATTCTTGGATTTTCTCATTTGAGAAAAATAAATTTGGAGAAATCTTGAGAAAGAGTCTAGGGTTTTTGGAAACCCTCATTCTAGTTTTCTAGTTTTTGTATTGAAACTATACACCCTACCTAGTTTGGGAGCAAGATCACTCAAATTTCTCCATTGTGCTTCAAAGGAGAAAAGATGAAAAAGTTGGAGTAAGTCTACAAGGTGTTATCAATTGATTTTCAACTCTGATTTTGTGTATCTATAAATATTATTTAGGTGGAGTTGCCAAGCCAAATATGGGGTTGGGTTTTTGAGTAGAGGGGGTTGAGCTACCAATGCTAAATCAGTCATTTTGTGAGTTACTAATGTTGAAATATGTAACTAGGTTCGATCTTCATAATGACATATGTAATCATGATTTTATGTATTTGATGTAAACATAAAAATAAATTTATTATTTTCATTGTTGAGGCATGGATTTCATGCTCAAGGAAAATTTATTTATAGGTCAAGCATCCATTGAGTGCTCCTAGGACTTTTCATTGAGTCAATAAGTCAAAAGAGTCATTGTCATCTATGGAATACCCTTTTGGACATGTTATATATTGTAAAGAAAAATTATTTGAGTCAAATATAGAGTCAAAAGACCCTCCAAGACCTCGCCATACTGCAAAGAACAAGTCAGCCTTCAAAGGAGATCAAGTCGGCTTTATAAGTGAAAATTTGGCTTATTAGTAGGGTTATTTGACCACTTTAAGAAGCCAATATATAAGACAGACCTCAGCCTCATTTTGGAAGATAGACATCAAGCACAAGAAGTTTGATAAAGGCACAAGAAGACAATTAATATTCAGTGAGAAAGAGGAGAGACAAAAGGAAATAAGATAGAAGGTTTGGAAGGTTGTTAATGAAAAAATTATCTCACATGTGTGACTGTGATTAGAATTTTTTTAAGTGAATAATTACAGACTCCAAGAGGAGCTGAAATCAACATCCAAAATATTTTCAGAGCAATCCAAATTCATAAGGAGAAATATCCAAAGCAATTCAAGGAAATAAGCCTATTAAATCTTCCCTTAACTCCTCACATGTTTAAAGTTGTATTCATTGCAAGAGGACGAGAATTTCAGCTCAAAATTGCAATCCAAGGTTGCAGGTCTGAAGTCTAGGTCAAAGGAGCAAGTGTAGTTGCTACAAGGCAAGATTGACTTGGTTTGACTTTGCAAGAAGAAGAGAATTTTGACTTGGTCTTGGAGGAGTCTTGGAAAAGGTTCATAGGTCTTGGAGTTTTTCATTCGAAGTCTTATAAGGAGAGAAGAGCTCTTATGGGTTTTCCTCTCAAGAGGAGAGGTTTTGGTCCTAGATGATAACCTATATACTTTGTCCTCTTGTCTCATTGTTCTCTATTGTTTTGGTAATTTTTTTATGATAATAATACTAATTATAATCAATCAAAAGAAGAAGCTAATAAAGTTAAGTAAAATACATTACAAGCAGTTATCAAAGCAAGATAAATCATCTAATCTTATTGCCATAGATTTCTCAACATGGTATTAGAGCTAAGGTGACTAAGACAAGAAAAGGTAGCTTGAAGGAGGATACATAAGAGGTGAGTAAAAGGAAGTCTCATCAAGAAGCACTAACCCACTCATCATCTTGAAGGAAGTAACTGAGTATCAAATAAGACCTCAAAACCCTAGCTCGTTTAAAGAAGGGTTCTAGGCTTGAAGAATTCTTTGGAAGCTCACAATTATCATCACTAGGAATAGAAGATCTCAATGACCCTACATCCACTCAAATAAAAATTGCACTAAAGCACCTTGAAGTATCCACATCCAAGGGAATAAGGAAGAATAATTTCCATCATCATCATCTAGGTGATCTCTCTCTCTTTAAGGAAAGGATCACATTTCAAAGAAAGGCATCTCTACAAAAATAAGTGTTGACATCTTCAAGGAAATTTCATCATCATCAAGAAAGGCATCAAGTTGAAGATTTCATCATCTAGGAATATATTCACTTGAAAAGTAAGTATATTTATATCTATGTCTAAATCTATCAAAATGACTTCATTTTACAAGGAAAACAATAAATCGGTTGGGTCATCAAACTTTCTTGCATATAAAAAGAGGACAAACTTGATCTTCGTAGAGAATGAAGTTATTGGTCATGTCAATGGTAAAGTATCCAAACCATCTAAATATAAATCTTGAGCATTATTAAATTATGTTAAAGGGTAAATAAGGGATCAAATAATCCTTATAGAATATATCAAGGATCCCCTCATTCCTTATGTAGAAAAGTTGGAGACATCAAAAGAAATCTATGATAAGCTAGTAGAACTATTCTCCATAAGCACTGTTGGAGAATTCATATATTCGAGAATCGACCTATAAAATATGAAGATGTCAAATGAAGAAGGAATATCATACTTTATGAGGGTATCACAAATTAGGGACCAAATACAAGAGTTGGGGGAAATAATGTTCGATAAAGAAATGAACATCGTTGTGCTCAATGCACTACTATAGGAATGGGATAACTTTCTATCAAGTATCTATATGAAGAAGGAAGCCACCCCATTTAGTGAACTCTGGCCATTATGATGAAACTAGGTTAAAGGCAAAAAGTGATGTGGGATCAAATGAGCAAATTCAAGCATTTGCTGACATGGGTAGGAGAAAAGGAAAGTTTGGAAAGTTTAGTCCTCAAAAAATAATAAGAATGATATGTTAAAGATCCAATGCTATGGTTGTCATGAATATGGGAATTTCAAGAGACATTGTCCTAAACTCAATAAGGACAACAAGAAAATAAAATAAAGGAATGAATTCCATGTCACCGAGGAACTAGAAGAACCTGAAAAGAGGAAATCAAAGGAGGAAATGAAAGATATCTACTATGACTGAGATCATGTCCTTCACTTAGTTCTTTTCAATTTTTGTAAAAGATAGCTCTCATGATAGGAAGCATCACAAGGATGATAGGATGCATTAAAGTTGAAATGGAAATGATTTCGTCATAAAAGGCATGGAAGCATAGTTGGAGTAGAAAGTCTACATGGTTGTACCAGTGATCATAGAAGGAAAGTAATTCATGGAGTCTCCATTAAAAGCATTCAAAGATAACCATAGTAGTAGTATGTATGGCTAAAACATGGTCATGTAGCATTATATGAAGAAATCATCATACACCATACTCATTAAAAAGGAGCATTTTCAGGATGAGGAAAATCGAGATCCTCCATTGGAATGTAGTTCATTAGAAGATTCATATATACATGGAAGACGCAAGTGTCTCACTGATAGTATATGATCCACCTTATGTGGGATCCACAGGTAAGGTATGATGATGAATTATGTGCAACATGTCAATTTTGTTGAATTACTATAGACTTCAAATGAAAGGAAGTTTCCAAACTAACTCCAGATGACCAAATGAAGGAAGAACTATGTATATATTTGGAAATAGATAGATAAATTAATGTCATCATATAGTTGTTGATAAGTGTGGTTGAATGATCTATCTCATGAGCATGATCAAATAAGAAGGATATCTTCCTTTAGAAAGATGCAAGAATGAATATACCTTAAACTAGTTCACATATTTATAAATCAACATAATATGTCCTCATATGGAATATCAGGTGGCGTTGAAGGCTCAAAATTCTCTACCTCAACATTGGGGAAAACCACCGTATCGGGAACTTAAGGCAGCTCCTTTTTCATTTGGAATGGTGGCTATGACTCGAATTATGGAACCAGTTTCCCTTAATAAAATATATAAAAATGGATGAGATATATAATTGTGGGGCTAATGAAGTAAATGAAACTAAGAAATAAGAATAAATAGACTTAAAATATCTATCCCATGACAACTTTCTCTATATATGTGACTCTAGAAAGATCTCACATTTAACATGACAATCTAGATCATCAAGTCCATTATGAGGTTAAACAAATGAAGATAACTAATTTAATTAAATATTTAATTAAATTAGTTGATGAAACTCATTTCACATATAAGATATTGTTGTTCATGCATATACTTAAAATATTTCAATCAAACACATCAATAGTGATAAATGATCAATTTCTTGCAAGAACATATATGATAAACACAATTAAAATGACCATTCAACTCATAAACACAGTATTAATACATAGATAGTAGTACCTGATATATGTTGACTCTTCTCATAATAGAAACAGTAATGGTTCCGCTTTCTATTAAGATTACTTCAAGTTACAATAGTGCAAACCAAAAGATTTCTTGCCAAAATTTAGAACCCTTTCTTCAAATCAATGAAGGGGATTTATAGTTCCTAATGAAAATAAAAATATAGAAAGGTACAATAAAAGAATGGATTGGTTTCAACAAACCACACTTAAAATAAAATTAAAAGATAATAATAGATTGTAGTTGTAAAAATTTGACTATGGTTGAGATGAAGGTTTCTCTCCCATATGCTACCGAAGTTCACATATATCTGTCATTGGCTTTAATTAAGGGGGATGATGAGGTTGTATGTGCATCTATGCAGTGAATAGCGCATCATTGAGTGTTAGAAGCAGATGGGTGGTTGTGTTTGAGAGACACCTCAGCATTAGCCACTGACTATGCGGTTTAACTAAGAAATTCCAATGGCATTCTAAGTCAACCTTTGCCAGATTTTTTATTTTCTCAGCCTTCTTTTTTGATGGTTCCTGCCATGTTTTAGTTAAAAATTTCACATAGGGAAAAGTATCCTCAGGGCAGTCTGAATCAGGTTGGTCTATAATAAACTATCACTGACTGATTCAGTGAGATTTTTTGAAATATCCTTGGCACTGGATATTTCCATTTATGCATGCTTGAATTTTATTTCCCACTCTTGGAAAACAATATCTTTCTATGATTCTTCAATTTTAGGGAGATTAGTTTATCTCCCCTTAGTACTATCTTGCTAGTCTATATAATCTGAAATATTTTCCTCAACTTCCCTATAGTATGTCCTCGGATCGGACAATTGATTCACTAATGAATCTCTTGATTGACATAAGTCATGGATAGTGGCTAATTTATGACAAAAAGCAACCTGTGGTTGAGAAAGGAGATTGTTTAGTTATCCTGCTTCCTTATTGAATTCAGCTATCTCAGGATTCACCTTTAATTCCTCAATATTTTCTTGAATTTCCTGTATTTGAGTATCCTTGTTCCTTAGATCAAATTCATGTTGAATATTTAAGTCATTGAATTTATTTTGTAGTTCTGCAAGTTGTGCTTTACATTGTTGAGAAATTACTTGTTTTCCATTTTCAAAACCTTGTTCTAGTTGAATAATCCTTTCATATTTCTCCCTTAGGAGTTGTTGCACTTTAGAGGCTTTATCAATAGTAGCACTGGCATATGCTCCTGCAAATTATGAAATCTTTCCAAGATCCTTAGCAAGAGTAGCTTGAACATATTTCCAAATTACTTCAAAGGAAGCATTACCAGGGACTAAAGCCTGGGTTTGTTCAATTCTCTTTCTTTTTCTATGTTTGATAACCACCGCTTTATGTTTTGGACTATAAAACACATCAAGAGGAGGAATTTATTAAATTTTCAAAACAACCTCATAGGTCAGGAATATCGGGATGACTTCTAAATCATCCGTGTCTAGAATCTTAAAATCTAACATGACTTCTAAATCATCAGTGTCTAGAGCTTTATCGAGATCCTCAATAGTAAGCGAGGTCATCTTTGTAACTTCAAGGGTTTGTTTAATCTTCATCTGGAATGGAGTCTTCATATTTTTAGGATTTGTTTCTTTGGTGAATTACTCCCATATTGCATCAATATTTATGTCTGTTAGAGTTTCTTCTTCCTAAGAAGAAGAGGAAGTACATGTCTCTTTTACCTAAGATACATTAGGGACCTGTGTTGTACTAGTCGAGATGTTATCCTGCTTTGTACTTTGTTGATAAAGCATCAACAAATCCATAGGCAAGTGGGCTATCCTTTTATTCTTGTATTATTTAAGTTGAATCAATTCCTCTAGACTTAGCTATGCGACTACTAGTTTCTCAACCTTAGAATAGATAGAAACGGATTCCAATAAATAATCAAACTTGTTTTGCTCATTCATGAATCTCCTAAGTTTTGCTTGTATAGTGAAATTCTTGGTAGTATTATTAGGATCATATTGTCTATTAGGAATAGTTGGGAAATTTAAACATTGATTTTCTTCAATATCAAGAGTAGCATGCCATAAATTGTCAAGAGTATAGACACCACATTGAATAACAAAGGTATGCCACATTGTCTTTTTATTCTTTCATAACTTTTGAAAGGCCATTCCCTATAATTTGCTAGGCTATCTCTCGGGCCAGGAATTTATCGAGAACATAAAGGGGCAACACATGAGGTTTTGCAAGACTATCGAAGATCCAGATATAAGTAAAGGATTATTCTCCAAAACATCTTCCAATTGATAATAAATCATTGTTGGCTTCAAGTGAAACTCTACGAGCTCTCTCATTAAAGACACTTTGGTGGATGGGCAACATAACTCCATGGAAAATTTTATAGAGATGAGGTTGGTATTTAGATTCCCATAGTATGTTATGATAGATGCGGATAGGTGTAGTGATCAAAATGGATCAGAATAGTAATGTTGTGTTAATTCTCCATTCATATTAAAACCCAAGATGTTTATCATTTTCTTATCAAGTGCTTAAGGATTCAATGCTTTTGCTTAATTAACTGATTCCCATGAGATTTTCTTATGTAAATTTTAGAAACAATTTAACATAAAACATATGTTGAACAGTAGAAAAATAACAGCAAATAACATCAAAATACAACACACAGTAAGCACATGATAAAGGAGTTCACCCCTCGCGGGCTATGTCCCCTTGGTCCAGCTTCCAATGGCTTGTGCCTCTCTATTAAGCTCAAATTAGAACAAACGTTTGTTTACAATGCTCAAATGCCTCTAAAACATGTCTCGATGAGTTCAGAATACTCAAAAATGCCCATCCAATCTCTTTTTGCATCCAATTTGGATAAGAACTGAAGAAGTTATGACTTCTCCTAGTTCTCCCACTGTTTGTTCCACAAATTGATCCAAAACCGACCAAAAACCCCATTTCCACTCCAAAATCTACTATACTAAGCGAGAAATTTTCCACATGATGGGCTATATCCTATCATCCATATCGCAAATCGTAATCGACAAGTGTTGCGGACTCTTATGGAACGGCAAAACATTGTGATTGCAATATTGTGGACCCGCTGGGGATAATTAACTACAACATATAAAATCCTGAGTCTGGAACCCATCACTCGTTGCAATCAGTGAATTTCTGTGGCCAAAGGTTTTGCTAACACAAAAACACTGCGATTGCATTGTTGTGGACCCACCAAGGTATTAAACTGTGTCATATAAAATTCTCGCGTCCAAGATCTTATCGCTCATCACAATCGGCAGTCAGTTACAGGCTCTTAACATAGCAAACCATTGTGATGCGATATCGTGGACCCACCAGACATTAAATTGTAACATAATAAAGTATCACGTCTGGGCAGTCCTCACAATTGTAACTTTATCAGTGGTAACAAATAACGGTGGGGTTTTGGGTGTGATATGTGATTATCACAAATCACAACCCAACCTGCCGAGGGCCGATTCTTGTCCTGCATCCTTTGTTTTTCCTTGATATGCGATATGTTGGACCCATTAGCAACCTGTCACTTGGCGCTTCTCCATTTGTTGGGACCCTTTCCATGTCATCCAATCCTGCCACATAGACAAGTCAAACTTGAACTTTGACTTGCTCGCATACGAACTCGGATTTGAGTTTCGTTCACACTGTTGGATTTAGAATGATGAGCTCTTCAACGTGAAGTTAATTTTGACAAGATTATGACACTTTTATTTTTGAGCACCTGATCACTCCTCCCCACTAGAAGCCTTTTGGACCCCAAAATATTTATATTCAGTTATTAAATAGATTAGGGTGTTGTTCCCTCACCTTCCCCACTTCAATCCATTTGGCCTTTGATGGATGTGTACCTTTGAGACCCACTCGAAGATAATCAATACTTTCCCTTTTAGTTGTCCTTGTCCTTTTGTCAAGTATAGTGTCTTGCTGAAGCACATCAAGGAATTCTAGAGAAAAGTCTTTAATAGATGGAATTTGAACATTCTCTTCTTGATCTTCAATCAAAGGAGGTTCATACAATCTCAAATTTTCAACATTAACAACGGAATATATTTTCATATATGAAGGCCAATCAAGCTTGAAAGCATTATTACCAATATTTTCCAGAATTTTAAATGGACCATAACTAATTGGTTTCATCTTTTTACCTTCACCTTGAAACCTTTCCTTGCTAATGTATAGTCAAACTTCATCACCTACTTGAAACTGATGATCCACACGATGCTTATCATGTCTTGCCTTATACTTGCCTTGACTCTTTTCTAGTTGTTCTTGAACTATTTGGTGAATCAACTGAATTTACTCTTCTTTGCTTTGTCTATGTCACTATGTCCATCTAGAGCTACATCTTTCTCAAAGATGAAATCCAAAGGTGATTTAGGCAAATAACCAAGACATGCCTCAAAAGGAAAAGTTAGAGTAGAAGAGTGTTTTGCTCAGTTGTAAGCATGCAGAATATAATGCAACTGTTCATCCCACAACTTAGGATGTTTGCTGCAATATCCTCTTAGCAAATGAATAATTTTCTTGTTAACCACTTCAGTTTGACCATCTATTTACCGATGGAAGGTTGTACTTTTATTCAATTTGGTGTCCATCAAGTTCCATAAACTTGACCAAAAATTCCCAACAAATCGAGAATCACGATCACTTACAATAGAAGTATTGAAATCCAAAATGAACCCATACATTTTGAAAGAAAATTTGAGATGTTTGTTCAGTTGTAATTTTCTTTTTACAAGGCACTAATATGCACATCTTGTTGAACCTATCCACAACTACATAAAAATAATCATGACCTTTCCTTGATAAAGGAATACCTCCTACAAAATCCATAGAAACACTTTCCCATGGTCGTGAAGGCACTAGAAGTGGTGTGTACAATCCTATCTTCCTATTACTAGATTTAATGACTGCACACAATGAACAACCTCTGATAAAACATGACACACTTTCAAGCATACGAGGCCAATAAAAATACCTCTAAAGATTTTACACTATTTTACTTGCACTAAAATGTCTAGCAATAAGAGATGTGTGTGCTTCCCTTGTGACATTTACTCTATCTCCCTGTGGAACACAAAGTTTTCAGAAATGATACAATAGATTATCATGTACATGGTAGTCTAATTCTTCAACTTGGTGGCCTTGAATCAAGTTTAAATAGACGTCTTTAAAGTTAGCATCATGTGCGTATCGTTCAACATAACTTTCAGGCGCAACAAAATGATTCTTGAGTAAAATGGCTACATTAATAGCTCGTCTAGAAAGCATATCAGCAACTCTGCTATAAACACCTTTCTTGTAGATGATTACCAAGTGGAATTGTTGTAAAAATCCCATCCAACAAAAGTGCCTTAACTGTTGCACTTTGGTTTGAGATTGCGGATATTGCAAAGGTTGATGATCGGTGTGAACAATGGTTTCTTTTCCCATCAAGCAATTCTTCCATTTCTTCACACTTTGCACCAATGCATAAAGCTCTTTATCATATGTAAGATAATTAATAACAACACCATTAAAAATTTCAGAATGAAATGAAATGGGCTTGCCATGTTGTAAAAGAATTGCACCAATGGCGTAGTCACTTGCATCTGTTTGTATTTCAAAGGGTTGTTTCAAGTCCGACAATTCTAAAACTAGGGTTGAACTTATCTTTCGTTTTAAAGCATCAAATGTTTTTTGTTGTTTTCCTCCCCACTTGAAGGCAACCTTCACGTTGATCAAACCATGTAGTGGAGATGGAAGAACATTTATCAATGAACTTCCCCTAGTACTGCGCTGCTCCCAAAAAACTCCTTACTTCTGTGACTAATTTGGGTATTGGCCAATTCACAATGACCGAAACTTTAGAGGGGTCAATATTCAGCTCACCTCCTCCAACTATGTGGCCCAAATACATTAAGGAATTTTTCTCAAATTCACATTTAGACATCTTCAGAAATAATTGTTCTTTTCTCATTACATCCAAAAGTTTCCTCACATGCTTGACATTCTCTTCTCATGATTTGCTAAATATCAAAATATCATCTAAATAGACAATTACAAATTCATTAAGGAAGGATCTTAAAACATCATTCATAACTCTCGTGAATGTAGCTAGAGCATTTCAAATACCGAAAGGCATAGCCAACCACTCAAACAATACCTGTTTGGTTTTAAAAGCAATCTTCCAAATATCCTCCTCGACTATTGTAACTTGATGATATCCACTTCTCAAGTCTAATTTAGTGAAATATTTTGCATTCTTCACTTGATCTAGTAAATCATCTATTCTGGGAAGTGGGCATCAATTCTTTATTGTAATCTTATTCAAAGTTCGATAATCTACACGCATGCACCAGGTCCCATCTTTCTTGGGTACCAAAATAATTGGTGAACCACATGGCAAATTTGAGGGACGAATTACACCTTTATCTAACAATTCCTGGACTTGTTTCTTAATTTCTAAACTTTCCATAATTGACATTCAATACATACCAATGTTTGGGAGTGGACAGTCTTGTTGTAGTTGAATTTCTTGTTGAATTCCCCTTTTTGGTGGAAATCCCTTTGGTTATTAAAACATGTCTCCATATTGATTGACCACATCAACCAATTCATCTTTCATCTTCACGTCACATCCTACAAAGGATTCCTACTCCGTGTCATTCTTGTGCTTCATCATAGGGAACACGAGAGTTGAAGCTTCATGTCCATTGCGCTTGCTATAGACAGACTAATCTTTATGTGATGGGCTCTCATAGTATACTCCAATCCATCTTTCAAAAAATGATATTTGTTCTCAAATCTATCGAAAATTGCTTTCCTATCATACAAATACGAGCTTCCCAACACAATCCCAAAAATATCCAATGGCACAACATCTAATTCGACTTCATCAACAAAATTGGCAGTGATTGCAAACCTGAAAACGCATTTCTGTGTGACCTGCAAATTGGCATCCTTGGTTATCCAACCCAACAAATATGGTTTATGATGAGGCACAGTTTCCATATCCAACTTTTTGACCAAGTCTATAGAAATTAAATTTGGTTGGCATCCATTGTCAAACAGTGTATCAATTTTGGTGTGTTTGGAAATAACTCGGATATGAAACATCTCTATTCTGTTTTCCTCATTTGAAATGTTATTGGAGTTATTTATTGTGTTGGTGCTTGCCACAGCTTCCTCTTTGCTTGCTTTTTCCACGGCTTTTCCCTTAGTGACTGTGGTTGCATTCTTAGTTTCATCTCTTGAGTCGAAACCCAAGTCTTGTTGTGCAGCATCATTTGTCTTATGTTTCCCTTTATTGTTGGATTTCTTCAGTCTTAATTTAGGATGAAGCTTCCAACAATGTGCTTCATCATGACCCTCTTTGGAACAATTCTTGCACACTGGTTTCTCCCCTTCTTTCTTAACAGAAGCATTTTTCTTCTAGTTTCCTTTAAATTTCTTCCCTTTTTCACCACTCTGAAATGGCTTCTTCTTACCTTCTTCCTGTACATTTTTTCCTCTTTCTTCAAGGTGTGTAGCTTGAACACAGACCTCATCAAGGTTTGGGGGACTAAAAATAAGAATGGTATGTCAAAGATAGCTATGCAACCCTCCTATGTATTTCAGCAAAGTATCTTGTGATTGTAAGTCTACTCCTAGCATAAGATCTCTTTTCCTAAACTCTTGAGTATACTCTTGCACATTTTGACCTTTTAATTGTTTGAAATTTTTCCAATTCATGATATCTTTTTGCATGTAAACTAAAGGATAGAACTATCTTTTTATAGCAGCAACGAAATCAAACCAAGTAATAGAGATCTTACCGTGTTTTTTGATCTCGTCTTGAGTCCTTGATTCCCACCATATAAGTGTTGCACCCTCCATTCTCAATGAAGCCAACTGAATTTTGATATCATCCTCTTGAAGGTTTTGAATTCTACAATACACCTCCAACTAACGAATCCAGTTATCCAACTTCTCTGCATTCACTTCACCATTGTACATAGGCAACTCGAATTTAACTTCAAGCTTTAGGAAAGGTGATTTACCAATCCCTTTTGAAGAATGATGATGAGTATGAGTAGCGGTGGTATTAGTGGAAGAGTGTGAAGGTGCTTTCGAAGAACAAGATGAAGAAGATGGTGGAGATGATGAAGGCTTGTCTCCATTCCCATTACCTCATTTTTTATTACCTCCTCCTAAAGAGCCTTCTCCTTTGGGAGGATTGGAGCTTTCTCTTTAAAATTTGTTGTTCCTCTCTTCATAGAGGACCTTCACCATCTTTGTCGTGTCAAAGAGAGCCTTTCTGAAGGTCTTCTCATCTTCTATCATGATATTTTCTCCTTCATGAAACATGATCTTTGGAGACTCAACTACAACTTCTGCAACTTTAGGATGTATTGGTGTAGAAGACTTTGGAAACCTTTCTCTTCTTCCACTTGACCCAATTTCAGGGCTTTCAACCAGCTTTTATTTCACCTCTTTTGATCTTTAACCTTGTAAGCATGACATAAACTTGCAAACAAATAAATCTGTAAGCGAAAACCAGTGCTCTGATACCAACTTGATTTGTAATGGGGCAGATTAGTAATGTTTTGCTAATTCCCTATTTAGATTAAAACCCAAGATGTTTATCATTTTCTTATCAAGTGCTTAAGGATTCAATACTTTCGCTTAATTAACTGATTTCCATGAGAGTTTCTTATGTAAATGTTAGAAACAATTTAACATAAAACATATGTTGAACAGCAACAAAATAACATCAAAATACAACACACAGCAAGCACATGATAAAGGAGTTCACCCCTCCTGGGCTACATCTCCTTGGTCTGGGTTCTAATGGCTTGGGCCTCTCTATTATGCTCAAATAAAACAAAAGTGTGTTTATAATGCTCAAGTGCCTCTGAAACCTTGTTATAGACATATTTGGGCACTTCAACCCTAATCATATATGTCGATAAACCAAGGGCTCTTTAACCCCTAAAAATATTGTTTCATACCCTAAAGGATCATGGTCAATTGATTACATCATTTCCCAGAAGTTCCACCTAAAAACCCCTCAGAACTGGCCAAAACTGGACAATACTGACTGCTCCATGGTCAATGTGTGATGCATGCTGGCTGTTACACTAGCCAGGTGCGATGCATACTGAAGAAGCCTTTTGTAGGGTGTGATGAGCGAGAATGTACAAATGGCTAAGAAAATTTGCTAAGTGGATGCTCATGGAATTTTCTAAGTGGGGTTATCTTGCTTTTCATGAGGTGAAGAGGGCTTTTATGCTGGGAGGATGATGTTGGATCAGACAGCTAGGTTGTAATCCTCTATTCTAATATTAATAAAGTTCTTTGAGTTTTCCTCCATATAATCATGTATTTGTGAATCTTGTTATTTGTGAATGCAATTGTATGGTCAATGTATTTCTGGTTCTGCATTGTTTATGATATTATAGATCAAGATGCTTTGATGGTGTTTTGTTACTTTGACTCTACAAGTATTCTCTAAAGCAGGACAAGTAGGAGAGAAGTTGCAAGCTCTATCAAGGGAGGGAGAAATCAAGCAAGAAGTCAAGCGAAAGATCCAGGTTGGTCCCCTTTGCTTCTCTCTTATCTATCATACATAAAAGAAATCGCAAATTTCTTTGATTGTTTGTTTCTAAGATAGCTACCCATCTTAGTGGGACTATCAGATTGAAAAGACACTAGATTTCTCGGAAACAAAATGGCGACTCCACTGGGGAATCGAATAGTTTGTTTGTTTTTGTTGGAAATAATACTGAGAGGGGGGGGGGGGGGGGG
>APFE030948217.1:5510-16956 GCA_000404065.3 Pinus taeda | reverse complement strand
GGTGAATCAGTATTAGAAAATCAAATATTTTTTCATTTTCACACTCAGATTCATATACGCGACTTCAGTTCAGGAAATACGCGTATATACGCAACTGTATTAAATGCAACAAGCGTATATGCAGCAATCTTATGATTCAGTTAGCTTATCTTCAGTAAATGCATCAGAACATTATTAACCATATTAACAGTAAATAGGTGTAGTAAAACAGTACAGATCATCACACATAAGAAGCACGCATGAACACCATGATATAAGGTGGAAACCCAATGTGGGTGAAAACCACCTATTGCAATTCGTCTCTTTCTTCCTTTAATAAGAAACTTCTTTTACAATGTATTGGTGCAGTCCTTTACCAGCATGCAGGCTACAACCTGCAGAGGGCTACAACCCTCTCTCATTTTCCAGTCACTTCTGGAAGGGAGCTACAAACCCCTTAGCTCTTGTACTAGCGGATATACTAGTACGTAGGTGCTGACCTACAGAAGGCTACAACCTTCTTTTTTTCAGGGACCACATTTCATCAATTTTCAGACTGGATCCATAAGTACAAAACAATCACTGCTGCAATACAATCATCAACTTATACTTGCATCATAAATCTTTAAATCACCCAATACTGAATCACTGAAACCTTGTCATCAAAAACACAGAACGCAAACCAGAGCCTAGAACTCTGCAACAACCAGTAGAATCAACAGCAACCTGAAATACCAAATCTCATAATGCATATGCTACTTTACTATATCAAAATCGCGTGTATACGTGCTTTCACCACATACAACCCGCGTACAGATCTAAAGATAATTACTTGTACCTTCGCTGTTATATCAACCCAATCCAAGCAGCACAAACAGATAACCAGCAATACTAGATCTTCACACTTCGTCAGAGATTCATTCCTTGCCTCCACATTTTGCTTAATGATCTTCTCCTTATATAGGTTAGGCTTCTCTCAATACCATGGTCCAAAACCATGTAGAAACAATACCTTGAACCCAATACTTGGGGTCGTCACTTTGGACCAAATACTATGGACCAAATACCACGGACCAAAACCATGATTTCCAACATGTACGCACCTTTACTTCTATTAACCCGCGTGTATACGTGTATGCTCCTTCTACTCCGCTAACCCGCGTATATACACACTTTCTTCACGGTCAACCTGCGTATATCTCTCTATTTACCTGCTGCACTATGATCTGTCCTCTGAGTGAGTTTCCATCACCTGTATCATTCCTCTGAGTGAGTTTCCATCAAGGACAACACTTGAATCATAATGCCAATAGTTTTTTATTGTTTTTTTCTTTATAAACTACAGACAGAGCCTGAAGTTAGCTAGATAGCCTTCGAACTGCTCTTGCTATGCAATTGCAAAGTAGATGAATGCTGCTTCAGTCAATCTCTGGGTTGGTTTATGGACTGAACATCTGACTTACAAGCATTCTAAACGCCCTTGTGGTAGCTCAATAACCTCCTAATATCATACCCCTATACTTTGTTTTTACTGTCCATCATAACTCAGCTTAAATCACTGAACTTAGCTGCAAATTTTGAGCAAAAACCCAACTCAGTTTCGCTCCCTGGCCCATCGCACTGTCTGTAACTGGAACCCTGTATGCATTGCACCTCCCGTGTGTAGTAGGTGAGATGCATCCCTGTTTCCCTAAAGCACAAGTGCGATGACTGAGTAATACTGTTTCTCTCTTTGAAATTTGGGTTTTTCCTCCTTTTTTTCAGCTCTATTCAGTAGTTTTGCTGCTCATGATCAGTATCTCATTATTGAAGCCTCCTTCCTTTACATTGTTCAGCCCCCATTGATTAGGATTAGTAAATGTTTTTATGTATTTTTCCATCATTTATAGTCCTTTGACAAAAGTAGCTTAAATCAAATTGTCGTTTTTGATGCAAGAGTTCCGTAACTGTCATTTTAGGTCAAAAAGAAGAGTGTCGTAAAGTCTTCCTCCTCTAGATAGTCGATTATAATTTTGCCATTGTATTTGATTTGAATTGCTAATATTCAAAGTGTCGAAAGCATTTTTCTATTCGAAATCAAAAAGGGTCATTTTAGTCTTCCTTTCATTTTGAAGAGAAATTGTCGAAATATCACTTTGAAGAAAATGGTTCAGATCTATACTTAGTTTTCCTTTTTGTCATTCTTACATTAAGGAAACGAAAAACAAATACATGCATTTGCATTTGCATTTAGACTGTGTGCGAAAAATGATTTAGGAAAAGTGCATTTAGTGTGTGCTCTTTGCTCTCTGTCGAAAGAATCGTAATCTTCTTTCCTTAGTAGCTAGGATTTTCATTGCTAAAAGAAAATAAACAACTTTTTATCATTTTAGATTGCATATTTAGGATTTTTACATCTACATCATGTGGTGAACCTTCAAATACAAACTTCTAAACAAGATCAACTCTAAAATAAATCTCAATGAACATAAAAACGCTTTGGAACCTAACACAACACATCTAGAAGTCTAGGCTAGAGAAATGTTTCGGCGTCGTAAAACTTGGTAACTATCATTTTCATCGAAGGTTGGGTGATTCCTCCTCTTTGATACGAAAAGTGCTAGTACGGACTTGTGCTCCCCGTACCGTAGAGTATATATTGGGAGACCACAATAGGTTGATATCGTTTATCCATAGGAAGCCATGTCTGTCGCCCTATCGATCGCAATGCACTGAAGATAGCATTTGGGAAGATTGACTGCCATAGATAAGTCCTTGGTAATTTCTCTTTAATTTACCACCAAGGTGTATATTGCAGTTTTGTGATTGGTTTGGTAATCCCTCTGCTAGGTTTCCAGAGTAGTCACTTTCATTCCTTTTCAATTCCTTAAAAGAAAATGTCCATCTAAGCACTTGTCACTTCAGGCTCATTACAAGTCGAAGGCGACTAGAGTCATCTTTAGCTTTTTCTCGACTCTTAAAAATTGAAAAAGCAAAGTTGTGTCAAAGCATCATTAAAATTTATTTAATTTGGAATAACATTTTCCCCTTTTTAATTTTGAGTTGATCAAGTAATCTACAATCGTGGAAGAAAGTCAATCAAAACCCCGTCATTCGTAGTGACTAGCGAGTCAACCGTCTTTGACTCCGGAAATGAAACCATTCTGGGCAAAATGGTCTCGTCTAACTGAGTCCAATTCTCCTGGTTTATTTGAAACTTGTGTTTCAAAATAATCAGAGGCTACAGTTACTCCGATCATTTATGGTACATCTGCCTTTACAGAAGAATTTCCGCTGTTACAAGAGGACATTAGAACTGATCCTAGCGTAACGGTAGACACTTCTTTACCTGAAACAGCTCCACATAGGGCTGATCCAGAAATTGAAGTTCACTTACTTGAACATCTGGAAGCTGAATTCCAGAATTCAGAAGGTGTCACCCCTCTAGTATCTGTCACTGCAGAAGCTATACCTTCTTCGGCTCCAGAAATATTTTACGGACCTAATGGTCTACCTCTTCCACCTGGACTGATTGCTATAGAAGAGATTGTAGAGGATCTTCCATCCAGTACCCCATTGGATTTTGGAACTTGGATCCACTTATATCCTTCTACTCATGAAGTTAGTTCTTTTAATCATCCTTCATCGCAAGTTCCTGTCGAATCGCTAGGAAATCTTTTGGATAAACTAAATATGTCTGAACAACCATCAACATTTAGGATAGTGTCGTCTGATACAGCCACAACAGAACTTCTTGCTACCACTCCAACGATGTTTGTTGGTATACCATCTATCCCAACTGGTTATCAACCACTAGATGGAGTCCACACAAGGACTGTTTCGACAACATGGTCTATTCCTATTTATTCATCCGGGATCCTATCTTGCATTTCTTATGTTGAAACTTAGCAAATTGATCTTGCATAACAGTTTCAATTTGGGCAGCCAAGTCTTCAAAGACCGATCTATCCTTTGAGCACTAGATTTCCACCATATGGGGGGCAGTATGATTTTTCATTGTTCCCTCCTAGATAACAACCATATGAGAGTTCACAACAAAATTCAGGTCAAACTGGAATTACATCCAGTGGTTGGGTACCAATACTACCTCAACAACCAAGAATTGTATATTCAATGCAACCAGCCCAACCTATGTCGAATATTACCACTACACCTGCTATTGTAACTATGTCGCAAGTACAAGCACAGCCTATTGTATGCCAACCTCAAGTCTCTCAAGTTGCAATACAACAGCCTCTTGTCTCTACGGCTGAATCATAGCCTCATATTAGTGTTTCCTTACCGGGAATGACTCAGGCTCAAACGGGTACTATAACTCCGCATCTTGGTCAAACATCCAGTATTGGGCAATAGCCAATGGTCCAACAACCATGGCTGATGCAATATCAACAACCGCAATTCCAGTAAGCTTACTAAGGACCTAAGAAACAAGGATTTGTAGGTAATGGGCAACCGCATTTTCAAAACGATTATCAACAACCATACTATAATGGTTATGCCCATCAACCTTATCAAAGTTATCAACATCAGATACATTATGCTGATATGCAAAGACCCACTACTCCGGCGATCCCATCTTATCATGGGTATGCTTCGCCAAACCTGAATCAACAGTTGCCTTTTGTAGCAACTCTAGAATTACTAGATTTGAACCGACTGACAAATGATCCAATTGCATACGCCCCTTGGTGGCCAACGATTCCTCATAAACTTCCCTCCGATATTCCTAAATTCAATGGAAATCCAGGTGAAGATCCATCTAATCACGTAATGACCTTTCATTTGTGGTGTTCATCTAACACCCTCAATGATGATTCGATTAGGCTTCACCTTTTAAAGCGAATGCTAACTGGTCTGGCCGCAAAATGGTACATTGAATTGCCTAGAGCTTCATTTGATAACTTCAGCGCCCTTTCCACTACCTTTTTAACCCACTTTCAGTTACCCATGAGGTATGAAACGAGAACAGAACTCCTTACCAACTTTAAACAGACAATATCCACTCACATATCTGATCATATTCATGAGTGACGATGTCGTTGTCGAATGGTAAAGACGTATGTTCCTGATCAGCTTCTAACTGAGTGGTTTATTAAGTCATTATTACCTTCTATTACTGAAGATGTCGTGAAGGGAGGAGTTGTCACTTAAGAGAAAGTCATTGCTCGTGCACAATATTTAGACTTGATATATACTCAGTTCGGCACGCTCTACGACAAAATTCCTAACGCTCCTAGACCAGAATTTTCTATTCCTCCCCCTCCTAAATCAAACAGGGACTCTCATGCCAGTGATGGCATGATTGGTACCTTGAGTACGCAGATTGCAAAGGCTCCATTTGGTAAGGCCCTTGCAGTTTCTAGTAAAAAAGCAAATGAAAAACTTCTTGCCTCGAAGGTTAATGTTGTGTCACCTGACAAGGGAAAAGAACCAAAGCAACCAGGAGGCAAGAAGAAAGGGAAAAATAAAAAGAAGAAACAAGAAGATTCAACTCCTAAGAAACCTTCTAGAACCCCTATTGGACGAAAGAAACCTAATCAGCCATGTTTCATATGTAATGAGGACGATTATACAAAATATTGTCCACATCGAGCTGAGGTCAAGAAATTTTTAAAAACTTCAAATACCTCAGTAGTATTGACTGATCTGTTTCCAAACCCAGAAACTAATCTTGTTGCTATCGATGTTGCTTCCCCATCCCAAGTGCTTATGTTATCCATCTCGAAACAGAAAAATGATGCTTTTTTATCGACGAGGAATAAAGATTATGGGAATCCACAGATGTCGAACAACAAGACTATAGATCAACCCAATAGTTTGACAACAACTTCATCAGAAGTTGTGTCGCCCATCATTCCTCAATTAATTATAAAGCCGCCAAAGGGAGTAGTACATAAATTGACATTTAATCCTTATGCCCGAGCAGCAAAGAATTATAATATAGTGGAAGATCTAGCTCAATCGTCATCCGCTATGTCGACACTTGAAGTACTATATAATTGTCCCTCCCAAAAGCAAGCTTTGTTATTAGCAATATGTGGGATAGACCCAGCGGATTCCAATCTTGTGGCCTTTAACCATAAAGCATATGAACCTCAGTTACTGGCCCAACTCGCTTTCCTTATACAGGTAAAAACCCTCAACAAAACTATTCATCGAACAATCATTGATGAAGGGGCATCTACCTATATTATGTCAATGAGTTGCTGGAAAAATTTAGGCTCACCACCCTTGTCATGATCATTAATGACATTAAAAGTGTTCGATGGAAGAACATACATGCCGTATGGGATATTAAGTAACTTTCAAATTGAACTGGGGGGAAAGACAGTAGAAATTGAAGTCGAGGTCATCGATGGAAACTTTGACTACAATATCTTACTAGGCAAGACTTGGATTTATGCTATGGTTGTTGTTGTGTCAACATATTTTAGGAAGATTGCATTTCCCTTCCAAGGCGTAATTACAATTGTTGACCAACTAACCTTTTTCCCCAATAGTTCACAAGTTACTGGAAGCATTCTGATGATCCATGGAAGCTCTCAATCGCTTCAAAATGTCGAAGTAGGTCTCCTAAAAGACCCCGCCTTAATGGGTACTTTTGCCCTCCCGCCTACGATTAATCTGGCAAAAGTGGCCACAGTGGAAACCTTTCATATGATATCTTCTACATCATCAAAAATTAAGAAGAATTTTGAACATTTTGATAAAATGGATCATTGCCAGGTATTACCCCCAAACCCCATAGAAATTTTGTAGCAATCAATTTTCTGGGCCTGGGCGGCAAACCCAAATCAACACTCATCAAGTGTTTGGATAGACAGGTCTCTAGAGTATGGTACCTCTTTTGATCCTTGGTCTCGTATACATTCTACAGATGAAGGAATCATTCAGTCAATGATGATAGGAGAGGCACCATGGGAAGATTAACACCATCATTCCCATCTTCAAGATAACAACGAAGATTATTTCAGCGACCTTAATCATCCTTCAGTTTTTTATTTTCTATCAATTACTGTAAATACGGTAGATTCTGAGCGAAATCTATCTAATATTGAAGAGACTATCGCCATTAATATCTCGACCAAACCTAATGTTGTAGAGAATATTAATGTTGGCAAAACTTGTTCTCCTTCAGAGCTGGAAATATACTACGCTTTCTTTCGCGAATTTAGAGATATCTTTGCATGGTCATATGAAGAAATTCCAGGCATTGAATCGAGCATCATTGAACATGAAATCAAGATGTATCCAGATGTCAAACCAATACGACAATGACTTCGACTAGTTCACCCGAAGAAAGCCATTGCCATTAAGGCAGAAGTTGAAAAACTTTTACATGCTGGTTTCATTTACCCTGTTCCTCTAACTGATTGGGTATCGAGTATTGTTCCTGTGATGAAAAATCAAGCAACAATTAGAGTGTGCATCGATTACAAGGATGTAAATCAAGCTTGTCCAAAAGACAACTACCCTACACCCTTCATCGACCAGATAATTGATGAATGTGCCAGATGCGAAATCTTTTCATTTATGGATGGATTTTCCGGATACAATCAAATCAATATCCACCAACAGGACTAGTCAAAGACTGCATTTATATGTCCATGTGGAACATTCACGTACCGTAAACTACCTTTCAGTTTGAAGAATGCAAGGGTGACCTTTCAGAGGGAAATGAACTATGCCGTCCATGACATCAAGCACATCGTTCAATCGTATCTCAACGATCTACCGGCTCATTCGCAAAAGCAGACTAATCATCCGCAGCATTTGAGAGCCATATTTATATGTTGCCGACACTATAAGATACGACTCAATCCTCACAAGTGTGTGTTTTGGGTCAGTTCTGGTCGATTACTTGGTTTCGTAGTTTCTAAGGACGAAATTCAGCTTGACCCGTGTAAGGTTTAGGCAATCCTTGACATGCTTCCACCTTCAAATTTGCTTCAGATTCAAAAACTCTAAGGGAAAGCCAACTTTCTAAGGAGATTCATTCCACATTACGCCAAACTTGCTAAAGGTTATACGCATATTTTGAAAAAAGAAGTACCCTTCAACTGGGATTAGGTTGCACAAGTTTCCTTTGATGCTTTAAAATATTCCCTAGTAAAAGCATCATTAATGTATGCTCTTGACTATCAAAAATACTTTAACCTGTATCTCGCTGCCACAGATACAACCATAGCCATGGTTTTAGTACAAGACGACAATAGAATAGAACATCCTGTGTATTATTTAAGCCGCAACTTAAATGACACAAAAAGAAAATACTCCTGTGTTGAAAAGCTAGCTTTAGAAGCTGTTCAAGCAATACAAAGATTTCGACACTATATCCTCTTTCATAAAACTACCATTTTTTCAGATTGCAACCCTATGACCTACATTCTGTCGCGTCAATTACTAAGGGGAAAATATTCCAAATGGATAGCCATTTTACAAGAGTTTGATCTGGAATTCATCAAATCCAAATCAAAGAAATCTCTAGTCTTCGCGGAGTTACTTTGTGACCTCCCATCATCATCCAACGATTTAACATCTAAAGCATCAATCGTGGATGAAAATCTATTTCTCATATCGTCAAGTGATTTGTGGTATGGAGATATACTGATCTATCTCCAAACCCAAACCTTTAGGCCCAACATCTCTCGCTCTGAACAACGGCGTATTCAATACCAAGCCAAAGATTACATGATTTTCAGTGATACACTTCACCGTTGTGGTGTCAATATAGTTTTGCGAAGGTGCCTCACGCATGAGGAGGCTGAAAAAGTCCTTAATGATTCCATTCAAGTGCGTGTGGGGGGCATCTATCTGGTTACGCTATTGCACAAAATATCCTATGAGCTGGCTACTTCTGGCCCACTATATTCAAAGATTGCATAATCACAGTCAGAAGTCACCATGCTTGTCATATTTTCGATTGCAAAACCACATTACCACTTACACCGCTGCATCCAATAGTTGTTGTTGGGCCATTCGCTAAATGGGGCATAGATTTCATGACATGTGACCCCACCTCGTTAGGGGAGCATGGGTATATTATAGTTGTTGTCAACTATTTTACAAAATGGGCTAAGGCAATGCCTACATTAAATAACAGCGGCGAAACAACTGCTCTTTTCTTTTTCAGTCATGTAGTCTCTAGATTTGGTGTTCCACAGACTATAGTCACAAATCATGGATCTCATTTTCACAATCAAATGATGGTTGAATTGACTACCAAATTAGGACTATCCCACGATAGTTCTACTCCATATTATCCGCATGCTAACAAACAAGTTGAGGCAATCAACAAAATCCTAAAGCGCATGTTGCAAAGGATGATTGGAGTCCACAAACGGAATTGGAATTTAATCATGTACTTAGCTCTGTGGGTATATAGGACATTGGTGAGAAATGCAACCAGATTTACGCCCTTTCAGTTGGTGTATGGTCTGGAAGCTGTCTTACCAATTCAATGCGAAATTTCATCTCTCAAGCTCGCAATCGATCTACTTCTTGAAACTTCAGAGGAAGAGGCTTATTTCTTGGAACTAATCCACTTGGATGAAACCCGTCGTGATGTCGCATTGGCTAACGAAGCTCATAATAAAAGTGTCAATGCACAATTTAACAAAAATGTCAAGCCTCGTGTCTTCCCAGAAGGTGACCTGGTCTTGCTCTACGATCAGGACTCTAACAAATTGGGAGCAGGTAAGTTCAAACCATTATGGATGGGCCCTTACATTGTTAAACGGGTATTTACAAAAGGAGCCTACGAGCTGGTCGATTATGATGGGATTCCACTGTCGCAACCCCAAAACGGGTTGTACCTTAAATGTTACTATGCTTGATTAAGTGTAGTAATCTCAATGAGCAATGTTTCTGCAAGGTTCAAGCTTGTTAAAAAATAAACTTGCCAATGAGCAATGTTTTCGCAAGGTTCAAGCTCGTTAAAAAATAAACCTGCTAGTGAGCAATGTTTCCGCAATGTTTAAGCTCGTTAAAAAATAAACCTGCCATTGAGCACATGTTAACGCAAAGTTCAAGCTCATTAAAAAATAAACCCACCTTCAGTAAACGACCTCTGTGATTGCCACGCTATCAGCCTTTTTAAGCCTTGGTTGTGTTCTTACCATCACCTCCATTCTTTTGGCCAATCACATGCTTCCACTTGATTGTTTACCTTTTTGAGGAATAGCTGCAATGAGTGATTTGTTAGCCACCCTCTTCACACTGCCATGTTTCGAGAAGTTCCAAACTTACTTGGAACTAATTTCTACCCGAAAACATCAATCATTCCTCAAAAAAATGAGTCTCTTTTAAGCTCTTTTTAGACTTGTTAAATATGAAAAAAAAATTCGAGCTACTGGCCTTTCTAGCTCATTAAAGTAAATGCAAGCACCATCCCTCCTATACGTTTTAATATTTTCAGACCTGAGGGATTAGCCCACAAAAAGATTGAGCGCTTGTCTTTTTCAGCTCGCTAAAGCAACAAAAAGCCATCCCTTTCGTATTATTTTATACTTTTTCGGACTTAGCAGATTATGCTACAAAAAAGGACTGCTGGAGTTTCCTTTTCATCCCTTTTCAAACTCTCTAAACATGAAAAGGATCAAGTTATCCTTGTCGTTAAACTCGTGAAAACAATACTGACAAACTTGTCCACCCAAACAAGAACGAGTTTCATTATCACTAGGCTCACTAAAACATAGTGACAGGTTTCCCCAAAGGGAAAATTATAAAACAAGCATATGTTATCCTCCTCAAGCTTGACAAAAATAAAGAGGTACTGGTCAACAATGACTGGGGAAAAAGGGAAGAAAACTTGAATAATTTTATTGATAGCAAGTTGCTCTTGAACATGACACTTTCACTCTGTTAGTGTCAGTCTTTCCATCCTTCCTCCAGTGATCAAATGTGCTCTTACAAAGTGATTTTGAAGTGTCAAGGTCAAATTTTGTCATTTCAGTGAGTCTTCAAGCAAAATTTGGTCACTAGGCATTAGGTTTAGGGTTTGCTCTCACTCTTTTCAAAGTTGCCCAAATGCCAAGTCCATGTCATCATTTAGCTGAGTCTATCATCATTCATATGGTTCATTATCAGTTTGTCTAATGAGTCATTTTACATCTTGTTCATGCTTTAGTTGTGCCTTGGCAAGTTCACTTCCCTCTCCTAGGGTTTTGAAGGCAATTTCTCTTGGATGGTCAAATCAATGGAAAAACTTGTTTCCAGATGTTCATACACCTTCCCCTATCCTTAAAGTACCTTATCATACACTTCCCATCCCTCATATCCCCCAAAATCCCCATTTTTGCACAAACCCTAGCTTCTAGCTACAACCTGGCAATTTTCTAGGTTTGGCCTGTGATTTGCCCTTTTGGACCGCTTCCCCTCACTCAATCTCTGAGATTCCACTTTCCCCTACTGCCTAACATCCCTCCCCACTCCCAAAAATTTCCCCAAAAATTTAGAAGCCCCCTAT
>APFE030948215.1:0-28678 GCA_000404065.3 Pinus taeda | reverse complement strand
AAATTAAATTAAAAACTTGATCATGGCAGTAAAACTTAACTGAACTAAAAACCAAAAATATTTAAACTGAGTATTAAATACTTTTTAAAATAATTAAAATAAAACTAAACTAAAAATATTTAAACTAAGTATTAAATCCGTTTAAAATAATTAAAATAAAACTAAACTAAAAATATTTAAGCTAAGTATTAAATCCTTTTAAAATAATTAAAATAAAACTAAAATAAATAAATAAATAAATTTGAGCTAAATTCAAAATTTGTTATCTGGATTGATTTCGGGGCCTCTCCTTCTTAACAAATGGATGGCATTTTACTCAGATTTGATGTTGCTTATGTGGCATTAATTTAATAACAAGATCGTTTTGGCAAATAGATTCACTTCTACAAATAGACCTTGTGATCTCGGGTTGACAATATTTCTGTAATTGGGTGGAATTGTTTCAGCGTTTTATGCTAAATTTGTGGCTTTTTTATTTCAATTTTTTGGGAAATTTTTATCGTTAATTTTATTCGTTTAATTTTTTAAATTACTTTTCATAATTTTATTTTTCCAATGAATTATTTTGTATTTTATTTGGCTTTTAAAACTTTAAATATGGCCTTTTAAAACTGATCTTTAGCCACCGTTCGTCTAGCCCTTGGGTTATTCTCATTCATTGATTTAAATGCTAAAGTCAAGATTTAACATATATGCCATGGAAAAATAGTTTTGACCCTCTAATATAATGTATTTCACCATTAACATATTTAAGGAGAGAGGTTTATTGAGCTTATGAAGGGATGTGCAAGTAAAAATAAAAATAAAAAATTATGTTTTAAATAGAAAAATAATGTTAGTTTTATGAATTTAAAAAAAAGATGAGTATTTTGTAAAATAAGTAAATAATACAATAATAATAAATTATGTTTTTAAATAAAAAATAATGTAGTTATAATTAAATAAAAATGAGTATGTTGTTAAAATAATAAGAGTAAAAAAATATGTGGAACAATTTATTTAAATCTATATTTTTCAAAAATATTTTAACAAGAGATAAAATAATACTATTTGAAGATCTAGTTACTAATTTATGTTTTATATAATTATTCCAATATATTTTATATATAGAAAAAAAATAAACTTTTTATGGTTAGAAATTTTATTTTGGTCCTATATAGCTACTCTATTAAGCATTCTAGAAAATACAATTTAAACAATGAAAAATAACACAGTTGATTTTGCATTGTAAAAAAGTTCAAGTCATTCCATGTTAAGGATCCCATATTGTTAAGAAGAATCTATGGGTCGGTTGAAGCGACAGGCTCAGTTATACCAACCTAGTATGAGGGGGATGTGTAAGTTGGGTGTGTCTCTCAACACTGCCTCTTTTAAATAAAAATAAAAAAATAAAAGATTAGGTTTAAGTAGAAAAATAATATTAATTAAATAAAAATGATATGTTATAACGTAATTAGAAATAAAAAAAATGTGAATCAAATATTTAAATCTTTATGTTTCAAAAACTATTTTAAACAAGAGATTTAAATAAAATGTTTGAAAATCTATATGAACTAATTTATGTTTATATCAACTATATATGCAATTCAATCGGATCATAACATTTTTCATCCAAAAAAATCAAGAAAAAACTCATGAGATAAATCTAATAGAGTGAGCTCATCAAGTAAAGTGAAATAAAATACATAAACTCAAATCAATCAAAATAAAATGTAAGAATTAGTAGTAGTAGAATTAGATTACATTGTTCCAATATAGTAAAACCTTTGTTGTGAGATAAAAGGAATTGAAGTCACAATCATTCGGGAGCTTTTTTTATTTAAAGATATTAAAAGGCCAAGAGAGGTCTCTTCATTAAACTGGAAAATTGATTTTTTATTAAATTCGAATGCCATGTAGATTTCAGTATCTTCTCCGAATATTACTCTTTCAGCGTGTTTTTATATTTTATATAAAAATACTATTACTCTTTCAGCGTGTTCTTATATAGAAATTTTTAAGATGCAGATGGAATAAAAATAATTAAGTTTTAATCCATTTGTTTCATAATGTTAGAAAGTACAAATTGAATGAAAAGGTTTTAATGGTCTTTGTCTGGCTATGGAATATAGATTTTCAATATTATTATTTCGTGTTTAATATAATTTTAATTAAAATTCGGAGGAAATGTTTAATATTTTTATTTTCTCATAAATAAAAAAATGATTTTTTAATTTTATTTTAATTTTTAGATTATGGGATTTGACTTAATTCGTTTGGTAAAATAGTGGGTTAATTTTTTTTATGGTTTTGGTATTTTGTCAATATCTCAAATTATTTTAATAATAATAATAATAAATAGTTTGTTATTTCTATTGTAATGTTCCAATGATAACAGAATAACACAATTGCAAAACCTTTACATATGAGAGAGTGAAGACGTAAGATGGGTGAAAGGCCTGATCAAATTTGGCAGTAATATATTATATTTCAAGATTTTTGTTTTTTTAATTATTAAATCACAATATTTTAACAAATTAAAATATATTTAAAAACATATAAATTATTTTTTCAAATAATTATGTTCTTCGTTTGTCTTACACATTGGTTTATTATAATACTTGTTCCCCAGCTTTGTGTGTGTAAAGCTCCAGAAACTACTTAAAAAAAGCTAATATTATTATGTTTCATCATTGTAATTACAACTTTTTATTTTCTTAATTATCAAATCACAATATTTTATCAATTAAAATACATCTAAAAATATTTAAATATTTTTCATTTTCTTAATTATCACATCACTATTTTATCGATTAAAATACATTTAAAAATACTTAAATATTTTTCAAACTAGTGTGTGTTTAGCTTCATACACAACGATTTTCATTGGTTCCTTATGATACCTCTTATGCAGAGCATTCCGTGTATAGAAAAGCTCCGCACACTGCTCATTCATTTCATTTAACTTTCAGTTTAAAATGGTATTCATGCATTTATTTGCCTCCATTTACTTTTCTTCAGCTTTCTCAATTTGTGAGTGATTTCCTCACAAATTTACTCTTCTTTTTTTTTCATAGTTAGCTTGTTTGTGTCATCGTCCTTTTATCTGTATCCACTTTTAATCACCGGTTAATAACTGAATACATCTATTTTACCAATACATCTATTTTACCATTTTGTATGATGGATGGAAAGTGGCTATGCAGATTGATAGCTGGATGCAACTACATAAATGCAATAAAGAACAAAAGAATCGACGTTAGGTAAGTTCAAGCTCAACGGTAAAGCCAACAGATGAAAAGTCACCTCAATCTATTCTCAATTCCTCTTCTAATTTACATTAAGCAGTAAAAGTGTTGGAAAAATTTAGGAATTTGATTTTCGTTTTTGCCCAGGGGAGAAGCATAGAGTTATGATTTTTGCGAAGTTACTTTCGCAAAACTAGGTTAGCTCACGGGGAAGTAGATTTTGCAGAGCTGCCTTCGCCCACCGTTGGACTATTTTTCAAAATGAGTAGTCTAACTAGGAGGAGGAATTGCTCGAGCAGGAATTGCTCGGTTTCCGTCACCGCGTGGAAAAACGTCAACGTCCGGCTCCGGCCGTCGGCAATCCCTCCGCCTACCGCCACCCTCCGTCCACCGCTCCGCCCTCCGCCACCCTCCGTCCACCGCTCCGCCCTCCGCCACCCTCCCCTAGCTCCGCCTTAATTTCCTGACAGAATTGGAAACGCGGAGAGTTAATGCAATTTCGAATTCGAATTGGAAAAATTTGGAAACCGCGGGCTGCTCCCCCAACCAACTCGAGGCGGCGCCTGCAGCTCACTCACCTTCCTCCTCTCTTCATCTCCTGCATTTCTAGAGCAAGAATTGATGTCTTGTCAAACAGAACCACAGACAGAGAATCATCCTGAGTAGTTCTTCGCCGAGTAGCAATGAATTGAACAATAGCCTCATACACACAACCCAGCCTACAATTGTGTCGACGCGTAAATTTGGCCATGTTTGGTTTTATGTCATGACTGGACATTGAACGAGACTTGTCAATAACAAAAACCACATGATGCTGTATGTTCTTTGAATGGTTACAGACAAAAACATGACCATCCGCAGTTATGTGGCCAGCAGAGGATTCCAACGAGGCAGTTCTTTTCACTGGAGCATGCCATAATTTCTCTGTGCAGTAAGACCTGGAGGAACTGCCAGCAATTTCATTATGCTCCTCAGACCTGCAAAGATGATTACATAGAGCAAACTCTGTTTGTTCGTCATCGGTACAAGGATCTTCAAACCGCATTTGCTTCCAGTAAGTCTCATGGGTAAGTTCGTCTTTTGGCACATCTTCATCAGGGCCATATTTCCTTGTTTCATGCCGAGAGCCATCATAGATACGACTTGTGCAATTATCATGCATAGGACAGTGAATCAAATGAATGTGGCCTCGACCTTGAGCTTTTGCATGTTACACATCTCTGCCACGCCAGATTCCCCACAAGTATATTTCCTACCCTGAATATCAAATTCTTCATGTTCTGAAGCAAAAAAGACATTCCTCATGTTCCCATGCACCGTATGATGTAAACCAGAAAGATTTATGGGTCTTTGACAAAAGTATCCACAAGCTTGACATCTCACCTTACAATAATGCTCTGCATCTGGATTTAGTGTGTGGAGATGCTCACCATCATGGTATATTTGAAAAGGTGGAATGGCAATGCAACAATCCTTCCGCAGACCATTTTGTTCAGACACCTGTTCATAATCAAAGGAACCTCTTATGCCCTGAAATGAGCGTGTCTGTCGCACAAGTTCAGTGAAAATCTCACAAATGCCATCTGCTTCACATTTCTTACGACAAGCATGCTCGTTACCACAGAGATGTTCTTCAATTGTCAATTCATGGAAGTGATCTTTGTGACCACAGTTTCTAAGACACCCCTCCATGATGCAATTTTTAGGACAATATCTCTCATAACAAGCATGTTTTTTATGATCCCCGCGCTCGATTTCTATCACACAAGGATTTTTGCAGCTTGGAAGCGAACAATTCATCTTACACGTGTGTTGAGGTGAATTACACTTATGAAAACCTTCATGGCCAACCTTCAAGCAACAAAATTTGCTACAATTAGATGATTTATCAAATAAAGAACAGAGCCTCATACATGTATGATTTTTCTTTTTGCAATCATGACTCCCATCATGATCTGCCAAATTTCGGCATTCCTCCACTTCATTTCCTTGGTGTGATTCAAGAGAGCAATATGTGCACATTTCATCGCAACAATGGTTACCCATACAAGAGTGATCAGAGGAATGGCCCTTCTCTAGAACACATCGCCAAAAACATACAGAACATTTACAAACAGATACAGAGAGTCCCTGTTTCAGTTCTGCAAGTGATAAAATTGCCTCCAGTTGCAACTTTTGTACATCATCATTCCCAGAAAATTCTGCAATGTTGCAGTGAAGCCACTTTTCAACACGATCGCGCCGTCTATTAGACAATGCCACTAAGAAATCGAGAAATTTAGAGTGCCAAAAATCATCATTTTTGCCTCTCCTTTCCAAGACACATTTTAGTTTCGATCTGAAACGATACAAAATTTTTCCATTTGACGTAGATTCATCGAGAGCTGCAAGCTCCAAGCCAGTGTCCTGCAAACCTATAAGGAGATCCCCAATTACTATTGGAGCGTCACTTACCTCTTCCTCTAAGTCAAAATTCATAAGCATTTTGTTAGCACCTGGCACAGAGAGGCATCCTGCCTTAACAGCATAAATCAAGTTCTTGCGAAGGATATCCACCTTCATAGCAACCCTTTTCAAATCTACAGGTGTCCAATCCTTCGCTGCTATCTGGGAACTAACAAGCTTCAAATCCCTTAAGAAGGCACGGCCACGCTCATAACTATGTCCCAACTCTTCTTCTATAGTCAAAGCAATATCAGATAGGCTTTCTTGATGATATTCTTGTCGAGTGAAAGGAGGCATTGCAGCAAGTTCAACCATTCCTCCATACATCTTCGTCAGAAAGTTTTCAGGAGATTGTTTACAAATTTGTAGAAGTTTTACCCAAAATTCATCTTTTAAATCTTCCGCATCATAGACATCAACATCCTTGATCGCTATGTAGAATAATCCCTGGAACAACTTTTCATCATTCTTCACCAAGTTGACCCCACTTTGGAAACGCCGGAAGATAGCTTCTGTCTCTTTGTCAAGATGAAAATCCTGATTAAGAAAACATGTCTCACAAATGTTAATAAATCTTTGACCAACTACATTAATATAAAAGTTAAGACGAGCAGATTGAAATATGAGTAAATCAAAACAACGAAACCAAACTAATAAAACAGTTAAAGCACACCTTTTTGTTGAATATTGCCAAATTACTGAACGCGACATTTAGGACTGACAGTAACATATCTTCTTGCTCTGTTCTCTTAAAGCTCCCTAATCCCTCAAAATCCATCAATACATAAAGGCACTTTGGTTCCATCCGAATTGTGATCCAGACTCCATCAGTGCATCTCCCTCCTGCTACATCAAGGAGGGAACCAGATAGATGGTTTAGTAAGTATGACTTACCACTACTTTGTTTGCCCATCGATGAGATTACCTTGATTTTACCATCCCATTGACTCAAGACAGCATCATACAAACCAAAGCGCAACAAAGTTGTTAGGGATATGCTATCTGCATATGTGAGGTGTGGAGGTATTATGAGCCCATGAGGTGACTGTATCATGAGGACACCATTACTCCCCCCTAGTTCAATCAAGAAATTATCAATGCCCCAAGTGTTGATTGGCAGATACTCCTCCCTCAACTTAATTCCCAGCATTTGGACTCAATTAAAAGTTTCTTTAGAAGTCGTAACTTTCACTTGCTCTCAAACAGTTCAAACCTAATACCAGAAGTCTTCAATCTTTCTACTTTGTCTGTTGTCCTGGTTTTCTTTATGCATTACTAATTGAAAAGGAAGACATTAAAATTGAAAAGGAAGGCACCTGGCCTCATTCCTTTTGACATGTCATTAGAATGGGGCAGACCACAGAAAGAATGGAGCTCGGTGGATGGCTCAATATTGTCAACCACACCAGTGAACCAAGGCCCTGCTAGAGTTTCTTTGACTTAGATGCCAAAATCTGGTCTGCCAAAGTCACCTAGGAACTGCACCAGGCCTCATCTTATAAGAAGTCAATGCATACAATCCACTTCGAGGGTAGAAACTCCTTTTACAATAAATACAATACAAGACAAGATATGATGGCCCTGAGACTAGGTACCCTTGGTATATATATTGGAGACAAAGGGTAGAGTAATAGCACTCCACCAATCTAGGGTAGACTCTGCAGCTATCTTTGGGTGATAAATGATAAATGTTTATGAAAGACATGAGGATCTTTGTATATGTCAGAATTACTGAGGTTCAAGAATTTTTCTTAATATGCAAATATTTTCCATATATGCACAATTTTTGTATATGAAAGTTGTGCATAAATGATAAATGCACATATATAAAAGACGTGCATATACGGAAGATATGGACATATAAGAAATTTACGCATATACGAATATATGCGCATAAACGGAAGTTGCGCATATACGGTAGATGCACATATACAAAAGATGGACATATACGAAAAATATGTGCATATATTACATATATGCACAATTTCTGTATATGGAATTTGTGTATATACGGTAGATGCACATACATAAAAGATATGCATATATAAGAAAGTTATGTATATACGGAAGATATGCACATATCTTCCATATATGCACAATTTCTGTATATGAAATTTGCGCATATACAAAATTTATGTATATACGGAAAATATGTACATATCTTCCATATATGCACAATTTCCGTATATGTGTAATTTCTATATATGGAATTTGCGCATATACAATGCAAATACATAAACGACGTGCATATACAGAAGATATGCACATATAAGAAAGTTAGGGATATGTGCACATTTCCGTATACATGCAATTTTTGTATATGAAAGTTGCGCATATACTGTAGATTCACATATATAAAAGACATGCATATATGCAAGATATACACATATAAGAAAGTTATGCATATATGAAAGATATGTGCATATACGAAAGTTGCGCATATACAAAAGTTTCACATACATAGAGGTTATGTGTATATATGAAAGTTGCACATATACCTGGAAGATATATGCATATACAAAAAAATATGCGCATATCTTTTATATATGCACAATTTCCGTATATGAAAAATTTCCATATATGGAAGTTGCACATGTACAGTAGATGCACATACATGAAAGATGTACATATATGGAAGATATGCATATATAAGAAAGTCACGCATATATGGAAGATATGCACATATCTTTCGTATATGCACAATTTTCATATATGTGCAGTTTTTGTATACGGAAGTTGCGCATATACGGTACATGCACATATATAAAAGACATGCATACACGGAATATATGAACATATAAGAAATTTACGCATATACAGAAGTTGCGCATATATGGTAGATGCACATATACAAAAGATATGCGCATATATTGCGTATATGCACAATTTCCGTATATGCACAATTTTTGTATATGGAATTTGTGCATATACGAAATTTATGTATATACGGAAGAGATGTGCATATCTTCCATATATGTACAATTTTTGTATATGGAATTTGCGCATATACGATGCAGATACATAAATGATGTGCATATACAGAAGATATGCACATATAAGAAAGTTACAGATATACCGAATATATGCTCATATCTTCTGTATATGCACAATTTCTGTATATGCGCAATTTCTGTATATAGAATTTGCACATATACGATGTAGATACATAAAACACGTGTATATACAGAAGATATACACATATAAGAAAGTGACAGATATATAGAAGATATGTGTACATCTTCCGTATATGCACAATTTCCATATATGCACAAAAATGTAGTCTCTATATAGGCGCAACCTCTATATATACACATCTTCTATATATATGCCGCTTTCGTACCCAAAAGCGTTATCTGTCAATTTTAATAATATTTCAAACCCACAAAGCCAAGTTTTACAAAGTTTTCCTTTATTAAAATATGTTTGTAATATTAAATTAAAATCAACCCCCTGACTGCCACGGCCTCTCCTATGCCGATACGATTGCGATTTGGTCTCGATTCCTCTGCGATACTTTTCTAAATTCAGAGCTCATGTAATTCCTGTATATCCGATATGAAGCTCTATCCTCCCTATTCGGTCTCCCCACACCTGATCACTCCTACGTTCCTTCAATCCTCTGCTCTGTCTCCAATTTCCAAATATTTCCCCTGTTCATTTTGTAGCATAAATACAACAGCGAGACATGGATGTGACAACAAGTCAGAAAATAATGCAACATGAAGGAAACAAAATACGTATGGCTAGCTCAAACTTTTCCACAATAACATGCAAGGCTTTAATCTCTCAAATTTTCAATTCTCCAAAGAACATATTATTATCCACAAATTGCTGGTGTGTCATCGAGAGATCAGTTTCAGAGATCTTTTTCCTTTTATGTGACTCTCTCACTTTGCCTCTTGAAGAAAATGGACCAAGTCTTCTATTGTGATAATAAACAAGAATGGGGATAAGAAAGCGCCTTACCTCAAGACTTGGATGGAGTGGAATTTCCTTGAGGGATATTTGTTGAGAATAATAGAAAAGAAAGGGGTTATTACCATGGATCTAGTCCATCATATCTAGTCTTAAGAAAATACAATGGTTGCCAGCATTTGAAATAGAAATTGCCAAATTAAGTGATCATATACTTTGGATAAGTCCAATTTCATCAACATCCCTCGCCTTTGTCAAGATTTCAAAGAGTGAGGTATTTCATGAACCAAAATTATGCCATCAAGGATTTGTTGCCCCACTATAATGTTTGTTTGTTTTGACCTAATTATGATGGATGGATCTACAAAGTGAATGTAATAACCCTGGTGAAAATTCCATGTAATAAATGTTAAAAACAATAACCACGAATGAATGGGACACCTATTCCAAGCTGAATGTTGGGAAAGACATCCTATGGGTGTTCATTTCGTTGTTGGTGGCTAGGGAAATTGGAAAAAGAAGTGACATGAGGAAATAATGGTTCATAGCGATTATCAGATAAGTAAGATATCCCTACACTTAACTCTGTTGTTTACACTTGTAGGTTACATGTCGATGATATGTTTGATGAAATTCCTGTCATGGCTAGTAGGGGTATGGTTAAGGCCTTCATCAACTATTTACTTTTGCTTCATTATTTCCCTGTACTTTACTTAATTATGAGCTTTCATTCTATTCTGGGCTTTGGGCCTGAAAAAGTGGCTCAAATCTCAGAGTCGCTAGCACATAATTGGTAAGTTTCATCCACAGTCATTGGCATGCAGGCCTATGAGAATGACTTTAGGTCTCTGGTTGCTCCCTTGCCCATAGCATGAGAGTGACTAAACCTTAAATTGACAAGAACAACGGTGGGACCCCAAAACAAGTTGTGTGAGTGGTTGACTTGTCTCCCGAGGGTTCTGTTGATGGTGTTGGATGGCTATGTGTGATATTCTGTTGATTCCACTTCCTTAAAGTCACCTGAGAGATTAAATCTAATCATAGTAGCCTCTCATCTCATGTTTACCCTTGATGGCATGGTAACTTGGGTGGATGTGGGAGGAAGGTTTTATAGTGAAGCATGCAGTTCATGGGAGCATCAAAAGGTATAAGGCTAGATTTGTGGCCAAAGGATTCTCTCAGTTAGAGGGACTAGACTATGAAGAAAAATTTGCCCCAATTGCAAGATATTCCTCCATCAGAACCATTCTAACATTGGATGCGCAAATGGGCTACAAGATCCATTAGATGGATGTGAAGACCACCTTTCTCAATGGTGTTGTTGAGGAAGAAATTTACATATAGTAGCCAAAGGGATTTGAGACATATGACTGGGAGACACGTGTAGACTCAGGATAGCCTTGTATGGTCTAAAATAGGCACCTTGGGCATGGTACACTCAGATCAACACACATCTCAGTGGATTGTTGAGAATCAGAATTGCCCACATCCTGTAAATGATGGAGCTTGGATTCATTTCTGCAATCACTGCTTATGTTTCAGGGGCATCTTTTGTGTTTGCAACAACACGATGAGAATCAGAATTCCCCACATCGTGCAAATGACAGAAAATCACTGTTTATGTTTCAGGTGCATCTTTTGTGTTTGCAATAACACGATGAAAATCAGAATTCCCCACATCCTGCAAATGATGGAAGGACATTCAGCTGTAAGAGACATACATAAATTAGGAAATGGTTTTTATATTTCTTGCTGTCAGAGACATAAATTAGAAAATGGTTTTTTTTATGTGATTTTATGCCAAGTAAAGATATAAATAAAATTCTCATTCAAACAATATAAATAAAATTCATATTCAAATATTATAAATATAATTCTCGTAGTATTCTTTTGCATCTACTTAATAAATATGCTACAAGAACAAGAACAACATAATGGCTTGCCTGCACAACATACCCGCCCGTAAGTTAAAATGCACAATTTTCATCCCATTTGAGGTCGTTACTGCTTGAGAAATTTAACCTTCTCTAACCTCCATAATGTTGTCCTCTAATGGCGGCCAAACGCCTGTTTTCCAGCTTTTTTGGGTCATAATTAGCTCATGGAAAACCTTTAGAAATTAACGCGGAAGAAGGTTGAAAACTATATTACAAAAACATGTTACAGATACATGATGATGGATAACTTACACAATACATGATAGGTAACTTACACAATACATCTATCCATATATCCATACGTTACATTGCACAATTTTCATTTGATTTAGATTGTTGGTGCTTGAGAATTCTTACTTCTTTAACCTTGCACAATGTTGTCCTCTGATGGCGGCTCAATGCATCTTTTCTATTGAAGGTGAATTGACTGTCTAGGCAGTCGAGAGAAAAAGCCGATTTGGGAAACTAACCAGGGCTCGACTGCTTGGGCAGTCGAGAGAAAAAACCGATTTGGAAACTAACCAGTGCTTTTTTTTGTATGGAGTGATGTACTGAATGGGCTCTTGAAAAACATTTGGATGGTGAAGAAAGGCAAGCCATTCCCATGGCGTAGAAAAAATTTGATGCTTGAGAATTTTTACTTCTTTAACCTTGCACAATGTTGTCCTCTGATGGCGGCTCAATGCATCTTTTCTATTGAAGGTGAATTGACTGTCTCGGCAGTCGAGAGAAAAAGCCGATTTGGGAAACTAACCAGGGCTCGACTGTTTGGGCAGTCGAGAGAAAAAATCGATTTGGGAACTAACCAGCGCTTTTTTTTGTATGGAGTGATGTACTGAATGGGCTCTTGAAAAACATTTGGATGGTGAAGAAGAGCCAAGCCATTCCCATGGCGTAGAAAAAAAACACCGAAGGGGCTAGCGACAAATAAATGGGAAAAGCGCTTGAATGCATGCAACACCACTTCGTTATACCCTAAGAATAGCTGGCATCTATACCCTAAGAATAGTTGGCATCGATAGTTCGTTAACCACAGGTGGCATCAATAATTCGTCAAATCTATACACTCTTATTTAAAAGATTATCTTTATATGATTTACTAAATTGTTTATTATATACTAAATTTAGAATATTTGTTAAAAAATATATTTACCTTATATATTTAATACTTAACTTTCAAAAATAAATATTTAATATAAACTTATTAGAAGTCTCTTGTAAGTCTCTCAGGTGATGCATAATGAGGAGTTGCATTATCAAGTACAAGAGTTGCATGAAAAAATAGAATCACTGTTGGAAGTCGTTCATAGTTTACAAAACAATCTAAAGGTGATGGTTTTTTTTTTCAATGTTTCATTGAACTCTTGTACACATAGAAGGTGGTGTCCGATTCACGGAGTTTTTCCAAAGGAAAAGAGCAAGATAGATACGTAAAACTCAAAATGTGATACCGGGAAAGTAAGAAAATAAAATCAGCTTTCAAATTAGTTATGGAGAAAATTACATTGGTAAAATCTCAAACTAGCTGATTTACTAAAACAGAAGCAAATAAACAGGTCAATCGTGACTAGGAAGAAACATCCTCATCATATTCCCATAATTGTTGAAGATGATGTTCGTGGAAGATCATTCTACTATGCATGGCAGAAATGATATGACGCCAAATATGGCCCCAACGTAAAGATTCCCTATGATCTTAGTACTAAGGATTTCTCCTCAGATCACAAAAGGAAATTTTGAATCTTTCAAAGATGGATTGTTTGGGCCAAAACCCAAAAGTCTATGTTCAAAACAGAGACGACTGCATGTCTATCCTACTGAATCAATAAAATATTCACATTTAACACGACTGCGGCATATCCTTTCTATAATTCGTCTGTGCTTGCCCAAGCCCCTTCAGGGGGTCGGGCAATAGTCCACAGAACAAGTCTTCGCACAGAAGAACACACATAAATTTAAGTGTTGCCGGTGGCATGATTCTCGTTTTAATCATATGTGCGTTCGCAAAGGCGAGAAGGCTGAAGTCTGCCATATTTCGAAGGGTATACGAAGGTATTACTGCCACGTGATTATATGAACTCGTAGGTATTGCATGTTATTGAAAACTAACCAATACTAATCTAAGATTCTAAACCCTCTAATTGATTGAATTTTCAATGCATTTTTAGATTTATTAAACCTGTAAACCAATGTGGATAGTTTTGTAAGATGTTTTCCTAAATAGTCTAGAATAAAGATCCAATGCATTTTCAGATTTATTAAACTTGTACACAAATGTGGATGGTTTTGTAAGATGTTTTCGTACATAATATAGAATAAAGATCCATGGAAATGACTCTAAAAATTTATGCATACATGTTTTTACAGCGAATTACATTTGACAAGTTTTTGACAGCGAATTATATTTGACAAGTGTTTTTAGAGTAACACTGTGGGTTCTTTGCCTGACATTTTGTTTAACAAATGGTTCTTTTAACACAGGCTCTCAAGGATAATGGTTATTCATCTTCTTAGATCAACCAAGCCTTTGGTGTTTTTTTTCACCCAAGCAAAAAGCCCATTCTAATGATCAATCCCTTGCCAAAAGACAAGGTGGACCCTGTGCTCAACCCAGGAGTCTATCAAAAGCTAAATTGGGAGGTCTAGGAGCACATTGTTGAAATCTTTCACGATCAACCTCTTATTCGCAGATATCTCGGGGAACCAAAACTAGGGAGGAGAGGGGTACTAATAAGTTAATAACTGGGATCAAGATAAGCCTGCCTAACTCATATTTTTGGATTCGTTCACCGATAATGATAATGAGCCTAGGGACCATATAGATAGATGGATAGATCAACTGGCACTAGCTTATATATGCGTCCTACTCAGATGTGCAAGAGGCTTTATGTCTTCGTAGGGGGCTACATGACATAGTTTATATAAAAATGGTCACCAAAAAGCATGTCGTCTCCTTCCCTGTGAATAACTCACTCGAGTCGAGGTGAAATAATGAGGTTCCCAGCTCTTATCCTTGTTTTATAGTCTTACCAAGTGCGTATGCGGAATTTTACTCGTTTGGCCTGGAGAATACGATCAACAAACTAGTGTCCACTCAGCTTAGGCCTCACAGCAGCTCGTTTCACTGGACAGCCACTCTGGATAGTCCTTGGGGTATACCTATCATACGGAGATATCAATGCCTTCCGCCAGCCTTTATTAGTCACACAAACCCATGACAATCTCTTTGTTTCATATTACAAATCAACGCCTATCTGATATATTTCTTTTCCGGTGTATAGAGAGATTAGACAGATAAGGAGAAGGGAAAGGCCGGGGGCTAGAGATTGGATATACAAATCATGAATATCGAAATAATTCCTATATGAACCAACTACCCTACCTAATCTAGTCTAAGAAAGTATCGAATTTTCCAAACCTTACTCGATCCCGTTCAATATATGAAATTTCATTCTTTTCCCCTCTGCTACTCAGCCTCGCGTGGTAAGGTCATTAACCGTTACATCAGGTTACCATTTATTCATTTCAAAGGTGTGGGGGACCGTGCTCACATAATTTCAATTTATGAAAACGCCATTCAATTTGGCTGGACTTGGCCTCTGCAAACTGAGTAGTGGACCCACTCATCAGTATCAGTTCAAGCAAAGGATACGAAGACATAGGCCATAGCAGCAGAGTAATCATCATAACCAGGGGTATTTCTAGACAAACAGAATGTAAAGACCAAACTGGTAAGATTTTGGGGTTTATTTTGGGTTCCATTTTTCATTTAATTCTTAAATATTTATTTGTGGTTTCCAAACTGATAACACCATTCACTGAAATCTAGTGAGATTGAAATGGTAGACCGATGTTCGATGTCCGCAGGGACTACCACTACGCAGTTGCCCTTGTTTATTTAGCAGTTAGTTTGAATGTAACCCAATTTAATTCTCATGCTATGATATGTTTAAGTATATAAAGGCATTATCTATTTATCAAGTAGTTTGAATCTCATAAATATCATAAATCTCATGCTATGATATGTTTAAGTATATAAAGGCATTATCTATTTATCAAGTAGTTTGAATCTCATAAATATCATAAATCTCATAAATATCATAAATCTCATACTATGAGTATGTGAGGTAGCTAGTACCAAATTGGTGCAGGTAGTTTGAATATCATAAATCTCATGCTATGAGTATGTGACGTAGCTTGTACCAAATTGGTACAGCTAACCACATTAAAAAATGAATGTAACCGAGTTGTTATTAAGTTAGTAATGGATGTAACTTCTCATTTACAGGGCTACAAGGACCACAAATAACTTCAAAATAGGAAACTGGAAGTTTTCTTTAAAACTGAAACTTTGGTTCATTTTTGTATACTTTACACTCCGCTTAATTTGAACGTATGATGCAATTAACCCAGTAAGGCACCGTGCCAAACAATTATTAATCGGTGATATCATATGCAAATGTGAATTTGAGGATATATAAAAACTAGAAAACGTTATGATGCAATTAACCTGGTAATAAAATCAGTGTCCATAGTTGAAACAAAAACAACGTTTGAAGGAATGGAAGTGGTACACCATTTGCTCTACGATTTGTCACATGGAAATATGGGCGGCAAACAATTTCTCTATTGGCACCATTGAAGAAAATTCAACATGGGTTATCAGAGACTGATATATCAATCCACGATAAAGCTTAAATATGTTTTTGGAATGTATAAACTGCAAAATTACATTTGCAATGACTAGATGTGGAAGCATCTTTTATTGTCGTTATTGACTAGATGTAGTTGAATGTGTTATTGTAAGCATATTGCCATGTTCAAGTTATACTTGTGAATCTCTGAACCCCGATTCGGTGCAACAAGAATAATGCACACCTTGAAAAAACTTCCTAAGATGTTTTAGTTGGGTTTCAAAGCAATCTATTTCATTCACTGATATAATAATTCTAGGTTTAATCACATTTGTTGTAACTGCTTGCATTTGCATTATTAAATATCCCATCATCTACTTATTCATCCATCATTGTAACCACATTAACAAACTTTATTAGTTTTAATCATAATGTTTGGATTGAGCATTTAACTCGTCATGTTTGTAAAAAAAAACACATTAAACACTAAATAATAATATAGAGCTTTGAATTTACCTCATATTGAATTTCTGGACTCAAACCTCATATTGAATTTCCAGACGATTGCGGAGAGAGCAAGGAGCACAGTAGGTTAGGGTTTCAGGGTTTCCACGGCCCTACCTTGACAACTTTGCTAAAGTGATACCAAACAAAGCCTTGCAAATGGACTTGCAACCTGCAACTTAGATAATGATGAATGGTATGGTGGGGGGAGAGATCCCTTCCTATACGAATGTTGCAGCAGGAGAATCGAGCCAGCACGAAGCCTCTACAGGAAACGGGGGAAGAGGTAAAGGAATACTAGTTTTGGGAGCGAAATTGCAAGCAGGTTTGGGAGGAAAATGCCTGCCAAGAGCTGCTAAAAAACCAAGATTCATAATCTTGAACAACAAGCTGGAAGAGTCTGAAAATACATGAAGGATCATGCCCTTATCTGCAAGTTCATAGGGGCATGGCCAATAGAGAAAGAGTTGATTAAATGGATCCAGCAAAGATGGAAACCAAAAGGCCACATTGATCTTAAGCTTGGGGTGAAGTGTTTCTTCAGAGTGATCTTCTAAAATCTGGAAGAGAAAGAGAGGATTTTCGAAGACGGACTGTACTTCTTCAACAATGTTGGTCTCTTCATCAGGCATTGTAAAGAATGCTACAACCCTAATCAGGAGAAACTCTTGGTCGCCCCAATATGGGTTCAGCTATTTGGTCTACAAATGGACTTCTGGGATCTAGAGATACTAGAAGGCATTGAGAATTCTATCGAAACCTTTGTTAAAGTGGCAAATTCGACAAAGAAAGACAGATATACCTCCTATGCCAGAATTTGTGTTTATATGAATATTACGGAGTTGCTCCCTAATTACATAGAGCTGGAATACCATGACGAGGTATGTCCACAATTGCTTGACTCTGAACACATACCATTCGGGTGCCGCAAATGCCATGAATATGGCCACTTGTTCCAGCATGCCCCCTCAACCAGAAAGAAAACCCTCTAGTGGATAGGAGGGCAGGGGAATCGATGGCTAAAAAAGACAGAGAAGGGTTTCAAGAGGTGCAATGGAGGAAAAGAACCCCGAGGCATCTAGGGAATCAAAAAGCAAATCAAACATAGAAAGAACAAAGGCCCTAGAACCTCTTTTCGGTATTACAGGAAGAAGACATGGGTGCGGATATGAGAGACATCTCACCGGAAATGGGAGGTCAAAAATACAAAGAAAGAAGGAAAAAAATGAAGAAAATGGTGACTGAGACAGAGCAAGGAACGACAGATACCATGCAAATGGTGGAACAAAATCTAATGGAGATTAATAACCAGACATAAGACCTAATTGTAGAATAACAAGTCATGAAGTGGCTACTACAGGAATGGAGACACCTAGATGAAAGATTCATCCTAGAAGACCAGAAGCAACTCTATAAGGACACTTTTCAATAATACAGAGGCAAGCAGGGCTCAACAATAATAAGCCAACCTGAGCATTTAGGGGCCCAAGCCAATAAAGGGCAAGAAGAGGGAACATAAGGAAAAGGAGGTAAAAAAATAGGTAGGAGAATGATGAATGAATCCATACAAATGGTCGGGGAACCGCTAGTGAATTCGGGAAGAGTAGTGTCATTGTCAGAGGTCTTCCACCAACCTCTAAAATTGTTAAAATGATTATTAAAACCTGGAACATTAGAGGCCTCAATAGCAGAGGCACATAGAAGTACCTTAAGGAGAGGTTGAAAAAAGATAAGCCAAGAATTATGATAATACAGGAAACCAAAATCAACAAAAGAAAGCTGAAAAAAATAATGGAACACTTCAAGCTGGAATATCAAGTCATGGCTTAGGAGGCTAATGGTAGTGCAGGGGGATTGGTGATTCTTTGGAATCCGACGTAATTTTGGTTTGAATACTGGGTAAGCCTACCAAGAATTCTTATAGGAAAATTTTGGAATATCGGATCCATTGAATGTGTTCTCTTTTCAGGGGTTTATGGACCCCATTTTCTGGGAGAAAGAGGATCCTTCCTACAAAAGTTGGTAAACCTGAGAAACTTATACCCAGAAGACCTATGGGTAGTGGAGGGGGGACTTTAACATGATCACAACCCCAAGGGAAAAGAGGGAGGAATGCGAAGAACAGATGCAGATATGGAAGCCTTCAGCGAAACCATCACAAATCTACACCTAGTTGATATGCCCACAATCAATGGGATTCATATCTGGAATAACAGACGAGGAGGGATCCATCAAATAGCATGTTGACTGGATAGATTCCTACTCTCGAAACAATTGATAAGTAGAGATATTTTCATAGAAGCATCAATACTTCCATGCATGGGGGCGGACCATTGGCCAGTACACTTAGAGGTGGATCTAAAAGCAAGACCCATGAACTGGCCCTTCAAGTTTGAATCTTTCTGGCTTAGAGACCCAGATATCCTTAAAAAAATCGAAGAATGGTGGACACAAAACGAAAAACAAGGCAGGAATAGGATGCACACATTCCAATTAAAGCTAAAAGAATTAAAGAAGAGGCTCAGGACGTGGAATAAGGAAGAGTTCGGGCACATTATCAAGGATTAAAATGAACTGAGTAAGTGTATGGCGGAATTCCAACAAAAAATTATACAGGAGGGGAGGTCAGAAGATTTGGTCTGAGAAGAAGGAATAATGATAAACAAGATAGAGGAAAGAAGACAACAGGAAGAGATCCTCCGGAAACAGAAATCTTGAGTCCAGTAGCTGAGGGAAGGAGAGTGAAACACGAGATTCTTCCACAAAGCCATGGTGTACCACTGACAACATAACCAAATTTACTCCCTAAAAGACGAGGAAGGACAACGCAAAGTTCAACATGAAGAGATGGAAGCCCTTCTGGTCAACCATTTCAAAGATCTACTCATGGAAAGCCCTGACAATAGAACGAAAGCCACTAAAGAATCATGCAACACATCCCCAAACTAATAACTAATGATTAGAACATGGCCCTGATGCAAGCTATCTCCAAAGAAGAATTAGAAGAGATAGTCAAAGGAACACAGATGAACAAAGCCCCTGGCCTGGACCGATTCATTACAGATTTCTATCAATCCACTTGGCCATTCATGGGGCAATACATCCTCGAGGTGGTGGAGGAATCGAGATGTAACTAAAGGGTATGTCCAAGTATAAACTCTACTTTTATTGCATTGATACCTAAAACTGCTAAATCTGATGTCCCCCAAGGATTTAGGCCAATTGCCCTCTGTAATTTCATCTACAAGATTATATCTACTCTTGTTGTCAAACGCCTAAAGCCCTTACTCCCCAACCTCATTTCTCCTGAAAAAACTGGATTTGTAGAGGGTTGCCAAATCCTTGATGGTTTCATTACATCCCAAGAAGTACTTCGCTCTCTTAAGTCCCAGAAGATCCCAGGCATGATGATAAATCTGGATCTATCCAAGGTGTATGGAAGACTTAGCTGGGGATACCTAACGAGCACCCTCAAAGCATACGACTTTTCCCAAAGATGGATCAATTAGATCCTTGCCATGATATCCTCCTTGATAATCTCAATCTTGCTGAATGGAACTCCCACCTTGACATTCAACCCAACCCAGGGCTTGAGACAAGGGGACCCTACCTCACCCTTTTTGTTAATCTTAGTTGCAGATGGGTTAGGTCAGTACATAAAATAGAAGGTTCATGATTCCCATCTCCAAGGTTTAGGGATATGGGGTAATGACATGCCAATCACTCATCAACAATTCATGGACGACAATATGCTTTTCTGTCAAGCCACCCTAAAGGAAGCCATGAGCATAAGAGATATCCTAAACACCTTTATGGAAGCCTTGGGGACCAAGATAAATAATGAAAAATCCTGCATTTTTTTCTTCAATACCCAAGGGAATGTTAAGAACTATCTAGCCAGAATCCTAGGGTTTAGTAATGGTCTCCTTCCATCCAAATACCTTGGTATGACTCTCTCTTATAAACCTCTAAGAAATGCTTGTTGGCAAAACATACTCCAAAAACTACAAGGAAAGCTTAATTGTTGGACTTTCATATCTCTAAACATTGCAGGCAAAACAGTGCTACTCAAAGCAGTGTTATAGTACCAACTCTTGGGAATGGTGGCCCAAAAAGGAGCGCGTTCCAAAATGGTAGACATTTTCAAAAAATTCATGTGGGGCGGAGCTCAACAGATCAAGAAATGGGATTGTTGTCATGGCAAGGCCTGATAAAAAAGAAAGTGGATGGCGGGCTAGCTCTTAGAGACCCCGACATCCTGAACCAAACCATGGGAGAGAAACTCTAATGGCGATGGATGGGTGGGAGAGTAGATCTCTGGAAAAAAATCTGGACTCAGAAGTACAACATGCTGGTGAGAACTGAGGATATCCTAAGATATCAAGACCCTAGTAAGGGATTGAAATTGTGGAATTTGGCAGCCCTCAACAGGCACCTTATCCAGTAGGGTGCCTTTTCAGAGGTTCGCAATGGAAAAATAGCTAGATTCTGGACGAAATCTTGGCAACAAAGAGGAAAAATGATAGAGAGACAGGAACTCAGGGAGATATATCAGCACACTAGGGAAAATAATATGCATGTGGTGAAACAATACTGGAAGGAAGAGCAAGGAGCGAAATCTAGAGGATATGGAAGACTAAAGATGACTAGGACCAGGCGACAGAAACAAAACAATGAGAAAACCTAGATAAGGAACTAAGGACAAGGAAAATAATGATCCGTCAAGACTTGGACATTTTGAGATGGAGTCACACCACCAAAGGTACCTTTACTATAAGCGAAGCCTACGATATACAAGTAAGACAAGAGCAGGAAGGGCAAGATATCATATGGAAAAATATCTGGAAAGGAGGTTGGTGGCCAAAGGTAACTCACTTCCTCTGGATGATTTGTAAAGGACGTATATTGACCCGAGATAAATTGTAGAAACAAGGCTTTTAGGGGCCCTCCTCTTGCTGGCTACGCCACCAACATGGGGAAGATATGTAGCATATCCTCAACACATGTCAGTTTGTAGAACAGAAGTGGAGGCAAATGCAAGGAGTTTTTGAAAGAATGGAAATAGACCAAAACAACATTAAAGGAACAATTCTCCTATGGCAGAACCATATCTATTCCAGCTCCATAGTAAATCAAGCCTGGAGTCTAGGCCTAGGATTCACCCTCTGGGCCATCTAGAAGGAATGAAACCATAGAATTTTCAAGAATAAAGCAACACCGCGGGAGAGATTATGGGAAGGCATAGTCCATAATATAAGGGAAACAATCCTTGCAGAGACATGGCACAAAGAGGACTGGCAAGTGCCACCCCAAGAAGCCTAAATCTTACAAAAACTCAATTTAGCCTCGGGGATGATTGACACCAAAGCATAGAAGACAAGTAGCGCGGGCATGACCTTTGGGTCCCATTTTACCCCCCCTAGAAGAAGGATTCATGAAACTTAACTTTGATGGGGCCTCGAAAGGAAACCCTGGAGAGGCAGGACTAGGTGGTCTCTTTCAAGACCCTCAGGCTAACACACATCTCATCTATGCAGAAAGTTGTCAGATTTCCAGTAATAGCGAGGCGAAGTTCACTGCAGTTCGTCGGGGCCTCCTAATCGCTATCAGAATGGGATATAGAAACCTAGAAGTGGAAGGTGATTCAAGCCTAGTTATAAATACCGTGGTAAAATTAAACAATGGTACTAAGTGGGATAAACTCAAGCAGAGTTGGAGGATTGCAAGAATTATCTAGGAGATAGGCGAAATCATCCCCAAATCTGACTATATATAGGTCAAACATGTTAGGAGAGAAGGAAACAAAGGGGCCGACTTCCTAGCTAATTGGGCATGCAACCATCAACAGTACAGGTTAGAAAAGCAATGGCTGGTCCGACCCTAGGATACAACCTTTGAACCCCTTCAAAAAATTATGGTCTAGGATCTCAAACAAAGCCAAGAAAATAGAAGCCATGCAACTCAAGCCCCTAATCAAGATGCAGGTCACTATTAGTCATGCTAGGCTAGGTGCATATGTATAGTACTCGGGCCACAATCACAGCCACCCCCACATGCTCAATGCAAGGGGTGCGGTGTCCTTCAGAATGAATGCATGTTTGGTAAGTGGGAAAGGTGGGCGGGAAGGGAATAAGGTAGGGTGGTGGAGTAGGCAAGGCTATTCGACGTGCAGGGAAGGTGAGAAAGGCTGCGGAGAAGGGTGATGATATAGAGATGGGGAAGGTCCACGACAAGAAAGGAACCTTGGTTGCCGACATACGCCTGAATCCGAGTATGTAATTTGGCCCTGCCTCAGTATTAAATCTATGTTATGGTTGGGGTTTTGCTGGGGGGAAGGGAGGGGAAAGCGTTCGACGCAATGGGGAATATAGTGTTATGGGTGGTAATGGGGGCAGCAATTGCATGCCATGGCCTGGTTTTGCATATATATTTTCTCCCAATTGGACCAGAACCATAGCTACGGGGGGGGGAAAAGTGGGTTGCGGGGCTATGAAGTTTTTAAGGCCAAGAGAACATAGGATAGAAGAACTACAATTCTAAGGGGGTTGGGAGTTGTAGAGAGAGGTAGGGAAGAGCTGAGGGCAGGGGGATGGGGCTACAACCGTGGTAGTGGTTGCAGAGAAACCACTGGGAGAGTTGGAACACGTATGGAATTGAAGGCAAAGCTAGGATCCCTGTGTGGAAAACTTACTAGAGGGACAAGCGAGGCCAAGACATCTCTCTGTGGGCTGAGGGTGCAAGAAGATGGAATCACTGCAAGCATCCTGCCAAACTCAAGAAGGGCTTGCAGGCTTAGCTAGAGACGCAATGGGACGACCGACATATAATCCATAGTAAGGGGGATGGCTATAATGACAGGCCTTGGGGTAAGAGTTTGAGACCTCCCCCCCCCCCTTTAGTATCCACGGGCTCTGGGATACCCCTGCACACACACAGAGAAGTGTAGAGGAGAGGAAATTCATTTTTGGACAAGGTGGTGTGTTAAGAAAAGTTTTATGAATCTAAATTCTTTTGGGTGTCATTACGGCTATTCCAAATAGGTCATGGCTCGAGCAACGAGAGGATGCAAGCGCGGTGGGAGATGTTCAGCCCTCCGGATAGACAAGGGGTTGAGCACGTTGGAAGCTCGAAAGGGTCATAAATTTATAGAGCACCTCATCGCTGAAGTAGTAGTAGAATTGTTGGCTTGAGGGGGCCTGACCCAGGTTCAACATTAATTAGCCAAAAAAATCCCTACACTACGGGCCCTTTTGGCATCAGCTCACAGAGCGCAGACCGAAGTCTCAACTGAAGAAGTATGGGGGGATGTTGGAACCACGTTTACGCGCCCTGAGATGGTCATGATGTCAGTTTATTCCCTTATTCCTACCTTCACGTAGGTCACTTCGCTTTAGGGCTTGCCAGATGAGCCCTCTATTTCTCTCTTCAATACCTCCATGAAAGGGTATGATTTCCCTTCGCACAGCCCTAACCTGTGGCTTAGGTACTTTTGCGCTACTATGGCAACATACTGTGCAGATTCCTTAACTAGTCTAAGTGTCTTACTTATCTCATTCGATAATCACAGTTAGTACCGCGTAAACATATATCCTTAATTGTGTTCAATTATCCAATGTAATTTCATTCATTCGCGCATCATATAAGCATTAAATAGGGAATTCATACATAAAATGACAAGATGCATTAATCAGAAACGAAGACACAAAATTATAGAATACTCTTCTTTATTGATAGTTCCAAGTAATTACAGACTCTATCCACCCTTCTCACACAACTGCAGAGGTCCACACGCTCAGTTGCTAACTTCCACCCTAGGCCTCTACGCACTCAGCTGCAGAGCCTCTACCTATGTTGTGACCCAAAACTTAGACTTATTACTTCAGAGCTATGAATCTCTTATCTTGTGTGTCTCTAGAACTACTTAGAGCTTAGCTCTTTTTATAAAATCCTATGGTCTGCGAACCATGGGTAGATCTCTTACAGTTGACTTTAATTTACAAAACTAAGTGTGGACAACCCTTTATGACTCATGACACCTTCGCACTCTGTGACTACAAAATGCAGAGTCTTTACAAGTTTCTTACAAAATTTGACCAAAACATGGGCTTTTAGCCCCAAACCTGTCCTTGGGGGATCCCGTTTCCAACATGCCCACAACAAAAATATCGTGACTCACCCTTGAGTCACTTAGTAGGCACAGATATCTTTGCGCGAATCCCTTCGAGCTCAACTCGTATGACCGCAACCTCAGTCGTGCACTATGCGATCGCTTGCTTCACATCTTCCATTGTCTACTCGGTCACTGCTCCTGCGTTGTCGGCTTAAAGCTTTTGTTGTGTCGCTTGTAGAGTTGCAAGCTTGACTTCGATAGATCTTGTCACTACATAAGCCTCATCCTGCCAGGGCTTCAGTCTTGCTTTCAACACTTCTTCCTTATGCAATGCCACATCCACTTGTTCCTTCAACTACTTGGCCTCGTGCAGCTTGGCTAGTCTTTTTGTCAACGCAACGGTTCGCGTTGTGCCATTAACCTCATCATAGCTTTGCTATAGCTCGCATACTTCTGTCTCTAACCGCTGCACATTGGGGTCCTCTTGCAAGTGGACCCTGTGACACTTCCTTTCTTTGCACCAACCTCCAATCGCGTAGCTCCCAACCCAGGAAGTTTAGTTTATAGTCCTGTGCCTCCTTTCAGCTACCTGGAGCACTAAGACTATGCTACCTTCATTAGTCACATGGCCGGACCACTGGTGTATGAATTCAAGCGACTGCCATTCACCTTTCCTGGGAAGGGTTCTCCATTCAATTTGACCATCTGTACTGCTCCTCTGTCGGTAATTTCCTTAATGACATAGAGCCCTAACCAGTGCATTCTGAATTTCCCTGGAAATTTATCAAACTTACTGTCATATAACAAAACCAGGTCATTTACCTTAAAGGTGTGCAGCTTAATATGTTGATCATGTCATGCCTTTTCACGCTACGTTTGGACCTGTTGGTGAAATCTAGCTACAAATCTCTCTTCCTCAAGTTCATCCAGTTGTGCGAGCATTTCCTGTAGGGCTTCATGATTTGTCATACCTGTGAGTTCTGATATGTGCAGACTAGTCACAATATATTTCATAGACAAGCCTAAAGGGGGTTTGTCCAGTCAACTTCTTGCATGTCGTTAGATAAGCCCATAGTACTGCAGGTATGTGTAGGTTCCAATCACTTCGTTGAGCATTGCAAACCTTGATTAGTGCGTTTTTGAGCACTTTATTGAACGCTTCCACCGTCTTGTTAGTCTGTAGATGGTAAGGTGTGCTCTTCTAGTGATATACTTGAAATTCCTCCATTAATGTGTTGATTGTCTCATTCAGAAAGTGTGTACCATGATCACTCATTAGGACCTTTGGACATCCAAATCACGTCAGTACATACTCAAAGAGGAAATTTACAGCAGTCACGCCTGTGCAATCCTTCACAGGCTTAGTCTCCACCCAATGAGTCAAATACTTTGTTGCGGTGATAATGTACCTCACCGCTGTCTTTCCTTGGGGCTGAATGGGTCCCACAAAAACTATTGCCTATTTCTTAAAGGGTTGCAACATCATCTGTGGATTCAAAGGAATTTCATCCCTCTGCGATACGCTTTTGAGTCCTGGTGGAGGGTTGGCCATCACAACCCTACGCGTAGAATCTTCTGCGCATTTTCTATTCCTGCATAATGTTCTCCCGTGGTGCCCCCATGAGCATTCGTGAGGATGCTTCTTCTTTCAAACTCAGGTACATATCGTCACAATATCTCATCAGACCCCATTTTGTACAGATGCCCAGCTATGACAGAGAGATTTGTTGTGCGCACCACTAGTTCCTTCTTCTATTGGAAAGTGTATCCTTCCGAGGCAATTCCTATTGTTAGGAAGTGTATTGTATCTTCAAAATGACCATCCACGATGCTCATTACAAATAGTTGAGCATCAGGCAATCCTTCCTCCAAATTAGTGGGCTTTTCCCCTATTTCAATGCGTGACAGATGGTCTGGTCCCACGTTTAGTCGTCTAGGCTTCACAATAACTTCAAAATCATACTCCTGGAACAACAAGAGCCACCTGCAAATTCTCCCCCCCAACACAAGCTTATTGACTAGGTATTTCAACGCAGAGTGATCTGTATACATTTTAAAATGGTCACCCAACAAGTAGTGCCTAAACTTCTGGAGCACATACACCATGGTTAACCTTTCATGCTTAGTGGTGGAATAGTTCTTCTCCGCCTTGCATAACCTTCTGCTTGCAAACGCAATAGGATGGTCCAAGTCTCCTCTGCCAGCCTGTGTCAGCACTGCTCCTACCATTGTACATGATGCATCGACATGTACATGAAACTCCTTCTTCCAATCCGAGAAGACTAGAATCAACACAGTGACCATATTTTCTTTCAATACATCCAAGCTCTTCTTGCAATCCTCGTTCCAGCAGAATGTAACGTCCTTCTTCAAAAATTTATCCATAGGCATGGTGATTTGGGCATAGCCTTTGATAAACTTTTTGTAATATCCCATGTGTGCTAAGGTAGGTGCAACTACTTCACACTCCTTGGTGCTTCCAAGTTTAGTATCACCACGATCTTCACGGGATCTACCATAAATCCCTCTCTGCAAACCACGTGACCCAACAGGGTCCCAAAAGGAACACAAAACAGACACTTCTTTAGATTAAGTGCGGTTTGGTATCTTCGATAAGTATCCAGCATCAGACGCAAGCTTGCTACATGGCGATTTACTAGCCCAAACACAGTCCAATCATCAAAGTATACCTCTAGGAAATTATGAATAAATTCCTTGAACACAGCAACGACTACATGCGAGAAGATCGAAGGTGCATTTTTCAATCCAAATGGCATTACAGTGTATTGAAAACAACCCCACTCAGTCGCGAAGGTTGCCTTGCTCCTATCCTCCAGCGTGATTTTCATCTGGCGGTACTTAGAGAACCCATCAGTGAAGGAATATGCTTCCTGGCCACCTACATTATCCAACACTTCATTAGTGAAAGGAGTTGGGAAAGGATCATGTACACAAGCGTCATTCAACTTTTTGAGATGCACACATATCCTTATTTCATCCTTTTGCTTCTTCTCTTGTATCACCATTGGGCTTACCCAGTCAGATCCTTACACATGCTCAATGATGCCTACTTCGAGCATCTTGTCTAGCTCTAAGAGGACCTTCTCCTTATACTCCGGATTGAGATGGTAAGGTCTTTGCTTAATCGGCTTCGCATCAAGTTTCAGCATGATCTTCATAACACCTAGGTCTTCGATAATCCCTTTTAAGTCCGTAAACTTAGTAGGGAATAAATCCTGGTACTCGCAGATCAATTCAGTGACCTTATCCATCATCGCATCACCCTAGTAGTCTCTAATCTTTGTGAATTTAGGTTCTACCTCAGTACAAATGTTTACTTGTTTCGTTTTCAATGGTGCGGTTATAACAGGGTTCTTAATATATGGTCCTTCAACCTCACAATGACATTTTGTTTCAGGAATATTAATCTTTTACAGATCCTCATCCTCTTCTTCAGCGGTTACATTATAGCATTCCAATACGTGACTCAGCTGAGTATCCCACGCAGGTTGAACCAGGTCCAAAGGATCGTGCGGTATCTTAAAGATTAATGCTTTCACTTCTTGTAGCGCCTCATCAATACAGTCAAACCTATCTTCAAAACTAAATTTCATTATGAATCATTTGTGTAGAATATCCCATTCACATATACCATGGTGAAGCTCTGTTTCTACGTACCAATTCATCAGGACAACATCCAGGGTCTGATAGAACAAGTGCACCCATTCAGGTGGGGGCTTCTCTCCATAAGCCTGGGCCCATTTGGCCAGATGCGCGTGCAGATAATCTTGCCCATCATACTTTTTTGCTAAGTTGCACGAAACGGGGAAACGGAAACGATTTTCCGAAACAGGAAGCGATACGAAACGCGACCTCCCCAAATTTGAGGAAACAGGGAAACGCTTA
>APFE030948204.1:0-38873 GCA_000404065.3 Pinus taeda | reverse complement strand
AAGAACTACTCAAGCGTTGAGGACAACGCTTTTTGAAGGAGAGGGGCATGTTAGGCCCCTATACTACTAGTGTAACCCTTATTGTTATTAGTACAACCCACTTATTATATTGATGTACCCACATAGTGCCCATATTGTTACTATGGTACCCCATATAAGCCCACTAATGTTACTATTGTGGCTTCATATTATTATTGTTAGGTCGGCTGGGTTATATTGTGACTCCTTAGACTCCTATATATAGAAAGGAGGTTTTGTCATTTGAATCATCCAAGAATTGTTCATTTATGTAATGTAAGGGAGGTTGCCCCCTCTAAGAGGCTGAATTCTAAGTCGTTGATATATCTTTTCTATCTTTTCTTGAGCTGGTTTCATAACAGATACTCCCAAAAGTCCAGTGAAACAATTGTATCTTCTAGTACCCCCTCAGGAATGACTTTAGAGTGATCTGCTAATTCCAAAACAATTGGGGTTGACTGTAAATTTGTCAGCTGCAAAGTTTTCATTGTGTCCAATGTCATGACATTTATTGCAGCTCCTAAATCAATCAAAGTGTTTGGAATTGAAATTTTGTTGATAATTGATGTTACTCTAGGTATGCTTGGGTCAACATATTTTTCCATGGAAATGACATTTGACATCAAGCCAGCTAAATTTCCAATGACATGTATTGTTTTTGGATCAAATATTTTCTTTGCATTCTTTTTTAGACAGAGCTCTTTAATGGCTTTTGTGTAAATCGGAATATCCTTTATTGCCTGGAGTAATGGCATTTTGACATACACATTTCTCAATTCATCAAGAACATCAAATTGTGGCAATGGTGTGGGTAATTTTGGCTGAAGTAATCGTTCCAGAAATGGAGGTGGTTGTAGTGTTTTGATTTTTTGACCATGTTCTAGATTGTTTTGTGTTGGGTCACTTTGTTTGCTATGTGGTTGGGTTTCTTCTTCATCATTTTGATTCTCTTGTTGTGACTGTGTTTGAACAAGTGGAGGTTCTTTATGGAGAGTTTGACCTGACCTTAGTTCAATGTTTTGCAGTGGCAAAGTTGGGTACAATGGTCCCTCATCTACGTTGTAAGTTGGTCTATCTATTCAGTTGTTTGGGTTAGCTATGGGTTGAGCTGGTAGCTGTGTGGGTCTAAGAGGTTGGTTGGATGGTAGATGTAGCTGAGGTGGAATTATTTGTGGAGGAGCAGGTAATGTTTGTTGAGGATTCTGTTTTTGATAAGCTACTGGTTGCTGAGGGTATTGTTGTGGATATGGCTAAGAGTATTGTGACTGATAGTGTTGGGGATATGGTTGAGCAAATGGTTGTTGATATTGCTGAGGTTGTTGTTGAGTAAATTGCTAAGGAAAAGAATATCCTTTCCATCATTGTTGTGGGTATGTTTGTTGTTGTTGATTAAACCAATTTTGCCAAGGCATGGGAACATTCCAAGAATTTTGAACAGGCATGCTATAATATGTTGAATTTGGATTTTGATACATACCTGGAGGTCTTGGTTGCCATGGCCTTCTAGCTCCCATGAAATACATGTTCTCCATTTTTGCATTGGCTTCCAATTTGTAATTCTACAAAATTTTCATCTTTGTGCAATCCTTAGTGTCATGATTTTCTGTACAAAACCCACAAATCTGCACATTATCTAAAGGACATTCTTTCAAAGCATGTTTTCGTCTGCACTTGGGACAGAATATAGATAATTATTGCTCTTGTTCATCTTGTCTTTTATCTGTTTCCAAAGTATCTATTTGGTTTCCCAAAGTACTTAAAAGGTCTGTTTTGAAATCTTCAAATAGATTGCCTAGTTCCGCTCTAGTAATATTTCCTGTAGCAGATTTTGTGATCTTTGATGTCATGGCTCTTTTCCCATTCATTGCCCTACTCCTAGAGTACTTTTGACACAATTCAACAATCTCCTCAAAAGGTAAACTAGAAATTTCCCCTTTACCCATGAGATTGAGGTCATCTAGATACTCATCCCGGATGCCTTTAAGAAAGATTGTTCGAATAAGATCAATAGACATAGTTCTATGTTTTGATTTTTGTAGATTATATGAGAATCTTTCCAATTATTCCTCTAAGGTTTCGTCTTCTTATTGATTCATTCTAAATATGTAATCTTTAGAATCTTTTGATCGACAATAAGGTTGATACTTTTTCAAAAATAATTTTCTCATGTCATCCCAATTAGTGACTGAATGTTCACCTAATCCCATGAACCACCTAAGTGTTGCTGCTTTTAAGGTAGCAGGAAAAAATTTGAAGTCTATGTGCATCATCGGTATATCCATAGGTTCAGAATACTATGTCAAATTCAAATAAAAATGAGTCCGGGTCTTCGGTTGCCATACCATAAAAGTTTGGTAATACAGATGGTGGTATGTTTTTCATTTTAATTTCCTCATCCATTTTCTCTCCTCTATCTTGAATTGGAAATTTAAATGTGGATTCTTCTGTTTTTGGTGGATTTTGATTTCCTCCAAATAGAGTATCATTTTGTTGTTTTTCTTCATTCTCCCTTCTTCTTCTCCTTTCTTCCATTTGTCTCTCATACTCTCTTAGTTGTTCAAGTGTAGGTCCTCTGGATTCTCCATCTTCAGCCATTGTAATTTGTGATTTGTCTAAGGTTTCTATCTATTCTTCTTGTTTTAGTTCTTGAGGGAAAATTTGTTCATAGATAGGATGTTGGATTTTTGTACTACTCTCTCTTACTGTTGCAGTCTCAAGTATATATATTTTCTTTGCTTCATGAGCTAGTAGGATTTGTCTTTCAATGAGAGTGAATCTTTGTCCTGATCTTTGTTTTTCCTCAAGTTTTTCCACAGTAACTTTTCCTGTTGGTGTTGTGTACTCAATATTTTCTAATGGTTCTGCTCCTAATGGTGGATTAGTTGTTGGTTGGGGGTTTTTTGTGAATCTTCCTTTCTCATCCCTAAACCTAGACATAAATAAACATGACTAAAATTTAAATTTAAATCTATGTTTTTGTTGTTTTGTTGATTTTTTTTTTTAATCTTTCTAGTTGCACCTCCTCGGAAACGGTGCCAAAATGTTTGGTCTTTACTTACTAAGGTAAGTTAAGCTCTTAATTCCTTTATCAACCTGGGAAAGTACACTTAGAGGTGCTTACTTAAAGTATATAGATCTAGAAGGATCTAAGGTTCTAATGATAGCCTGGTAAATGAAATTAACAGTGCCCTCTTACAAAAGGTCCTTCATTGTCTTTTCAATCACTCAAGCATCAATCTAGATAAAACAAATTTTATGAGATTCTGATTGCCTAAGTATCAAAAACAGATTATTAATAACTGGTTAAAATCCTAACATTCCCTTACAAGAATATTGCTCAATAGAACTTTTCCCAATCATAACAATCCAAAATAATTTCAATAACAAATTAAATCAAACAGTGAATAAGATGAGTAATGTTGCAAACCAATAACAGTTGAATCTTTTTACAAGAATCACCTATCAAACTAAAAATTGAATTTAACAACTACAATCTGAATCAATTGAAAATAAAACCAAAACTATCTTCAAAGTCAAAGCCAATAAGCAAATATGGAAATTGTATGGCAGCAAGCATATATATCAATTTTAAGATCAGAATTGGTTGAATCCTTTTACAAGGTTCTTTTCACAACGAATGCAAGCTCTTCTCAATTGATAACTCTAGTAACATAACCTTTACTTTTGCACATAAAATGACTTCTAATTTTCAAATTCGAATATGCAACTAGTAAGGAAACTTGAAAACAGAGTGTACCAGCGTAGTGATGAGGGCCCTTCAACATTTCACAAGCACACTATAAAACGATTCAAAAGAATGTAACCACTGGATCTTGAGACATAAACTTGATGATGAAGTATGTATTAAATCTGGAATCAAAAATGCACAAATTGTACTTTCATATGTTCACAATCTAGCTCCAAAACATAGTCTTCTTCCATAGCTTATTTATCATGAATTCTATAACAAAACAAGCTATTCCTTCTCCATATTATCCTAACAGAATTCTATTAATTACATCTAAGAAGGTCGAAATTGAATCAGTTCCTTCATTTATGCAAAAATTCTCAAAATAGAAATTATTCTCTTCACAAAATCTGGAAAACTGGCTGAAGTGGCTGGGTTTGACCAGCGTTGACCGGACACTTGTTTTATTCAAAACTGAAAGTGGATAGGTGATCCACCATCCGTGTACATTTTACTTCATGCCCACAATCTTCAAATTTGCTCACCTGCTATGCAACATGTCGAACAATGGAGCGTTTATAGGAAGTCACAACTTCTTGTAATTTTCTGAAAAATGTCATTTTTAACATAATAATTTCAAAAATTAATTTCAAACTAAAAATAATGATAATGACATCATATCATTTAGTTTCTAAGGATTATAGCTGGAATATGAAGGTTAAATGGTAAAAAATGATAGTCAAAAGAGGATTTTAAGTGGAATGGACAGTCATTATTTGATACCAAAGGTCCTCAAGCAAAATAATGGTTTTGGGAATTACAGGGAAGAAGTATACCCTGCTTATTCCCTCACCTAGTTGTATTTGAACTATACTCTTGCACGAGGATGTGTAACAAGGTAAGCTAGGGAGTATGTTGGGACGAGAAAAAGGTATGATTTATCTTCACTTAATGTTTCATTTATCGATCATCCTTATATTATTATCTCTGTTTATAGAATAAAATGAGGAAAATATCAGTCAAATTTGGAAGAAGCTAATCAATGATAGAATAGGCAAATTTAATACGAAAAAATGATTCTTTGTTATCTTTGTATGCAAATATGTGATTAGGAAAAAGTTGTTAAGTTGGCAGGACAGTAAGAGGCCATAAAGGGAAAAGTCACGGCGTCTGGGGCAGACAAGGAAGCGGAAGATCAGTTCGAGTACTCGTGTTTTATCATATAATCAGATTTTATATTGTGAAATCCTCAATATCTCCTGATCCTAAGGATTCGCTGTTATCCAAGTTTCCCTTTTATGTTATATAAGGTCGAAAGGGAACTAGATGACAGTTCAGACTTTTGATATGTAATTATTCTCTTTGAAGTAAAAACGTTGTTAATTCAGTGACTTTGTAAGCTGTTACTTTGAAGTTAATGAAAGAAGGTTGCGCTTGATACATCTTCGTATTCTGAGTTTTTATTAAGCAGAGGCTTCTAGTGACTCTGGGCCCAGTCACAAGAAGTTCTACTGCTCCTTTGTGTTATAGTTTACATTCGGTCCTTGCAATTGATTTAATGTTTAGTTCTTTTGCTTATCTTGAAGATTGGTGACATTGATCTATATTGTTGTTCACTTAGCTTTATAATGAAATTGTGAGATAGACTTAAGTACGTGCTTTGATTGGAATGAGTGAATGTATGGTTGATTGTTGTTCAGATTGAATGAATCTTATCATAGATCTTGAGAGACAAGACTGTGTAACTTCTACGGATTGCAATATAGAATGTTTATCATTTAGGAATCTTCTATAGCTATTGTTGTTCACTTACTGATTGTTGTTCAGTTGTCGATTGTTGTTTCTATTTAATAATACATATCGATTTGAGTATTAGTGTCATTCGATAATCATAGTTTCTTTACATGGTTAAAGTGTGATTACTCTCAAGCTTATTTGAGTAATTCTTCGTGTAATTCTCATTTGCACTCAAGTTCCAATTGGTTTCGGAACAAGTTGTATAGAATTACATAGGGTGTTGTGAGTATTCCTTTCATAGATAGTTTCTTTGCAGAGTTGTGTGAATTGGATTGAAGAATTGGACTTCTTGCAACGATTCATCATTAGATAACCTCTAACTTCACTGCACATACTGTGTTGACACTCTTGAAATAGAAAGACTTACCTCGGGTTGATAACTAATGTAGGGATTAAGATTGCCTGTAAAAAGGACATCTTAGTGAGCCAACACATGCCATGGATAAGAAAGGAACATTTCAGATACCTATTGATAAGGTTTTGAACTACTGTCATCAGACAAATCAACTATGAAATTTATGTCCAATACACTCAGATTTGAATCTGCCAACAATTTTTCCAACCCTTGACCCTTTGTCAGCTTAGTAGGCTTGATATCCACATCAGACTCAAGGATAGCAACTATCCATCTGCCTCTTCTACCTTTAGTATTAGGTTGGGTTATAATTTCCTTCACAACAGTATTCGGGACATAGGAAATCACATGCAAATGAACCACGTAAACTCTAAAATATTTTAATGCTTTAACCAATGCATATGTAAGCTTCTCCAAAATATTATATTTAATGGAAGAATCTCTCAAACCCCTCCTAAAGAAGGTTATTGGCTGCTCATTTCCTTGCTTATTTTTTTGCATAAGTACAACTACAATTGTGTGTTCAAATGCGAAAGAGAAAATAATGAGAGCTTTAGTATAATCTAGACTAGCTAAAATAGGAGCACTAGCTAAGGCCTATTTTACCTCATCAAATGACTTCTTTGTTTCAATAGTCCATCTGATTTCACTTTCCTTCCTTAGCATATTAGTCAAAAATATAAAAATTTCTATTAAGTTAGGAATTAATTTTCTCAAAAATTTGACTCTACCAAAAAATGATTGAACTTCCTTCTTATTCCCTGGAATGTCAACTTTTTTGAATTGCGGCCACTTTGTTTAGATCAATTTTGATTGCATCCTTTGAGATGATATGTCATAGAAATTTTCCCTCCTCTATTGCAAAATGTGACTTCTTTAGATTCAAGGATATGCCATACCTCCTACACTTCTCAAAAACTTATCTTAAATTTTGCAAATGATCAAATCAGATTTTGAAAATACAATGATATCATCAAGATAAACCACAAAGAACTTGTCCTTATCATCAACAAATTCAATATCCATGGCCCTTTGAAAGGTGGCCCTTGCATTCATCAATTCAAAGGGAATTTTTGCATACATGAAGGTACCCCATGGAGTGATGAAAGTTGTATTTTCCTGGTCATAAGTATGTATCAAGGTCTGATTATATCCTGAGAAACCATCAAGCATGGACATCCTCCTTGAACCAACTACCTTTTGTAGAATATGGTCCATCTTAGGCAAGGGGTAATTGTCTATTAAAGACACCTTGTTGAGATTTCTGAAATCTACACAAAACCTTATCTCACCAATCTTCTTACTCATAGGGACCAAATTAGAAAGAAACTTTGAAAACCTTAAAGGTACAATTTTTTTAGCATCAAACAATTTTCTCACTTATCTTTCAATAAGGGGTTGCAACAAGGGATTATTTCTTATCAACCTTTCTTTAAGAGCTTTTTAATCTTGTTTGATTGGAATCGTATGTTCAATGATGCTCTTATCATATACTTTGAGGTCCTCATATCCCCATGCAAAAATATATTAGTATTATTTCATGAGATCAATATATTTCTTTCTATATTCAGGAGTTAAGGATATTTCTTTCTATTATTTCATGAGATCAATATTATGTTGTTTTTTTCCCTATATTTCAATCTTCTACCTCAGTTTTAGTGGAAACTACTTTTGGATTCTTTGCCACATCATTCTGGTCAAATAATGTCTCAAGAGGAACTATCCCTTTCAAAATTGTGTTGTTCTTCACTTGTAAAATCGTCATATCCGTCATTTGATTTTCAAAATCATCTAAATTTGAACCTAAGACATATTTTTCATCCTCAATATAACAATTTTCTTCATCTATGTGCAAATTGGAAAATTCCACAGTCATTTGCAAAAAAAAAATCAACTTGCTTGTCATCTTTAAATACTTGCCAATATTTTACATTGTCTAGGATTGTTGGCATATGTTTGACTTATATTTCATAGTTCCTATTGGGATAGATAGGAATTTTAAACACATTAGTTGAGGTGGCCAATGCATCAACTATCATATTTTTCCCTTTATGTATCACAGATAAATCATATTCTGAAAATAATTTGTTGGAAACGGGTCCCCTAGGGTCATTTTTGGGGTTAAAAGCCCAAGTTTTGGGGCAGAAAGCCCATGTTTTTGTATAAAAATTGTAAGTTCTATGCATTTTTTGGTCATGGAGCGTGAAGATGTAAAGTTTCATAAAGCATTTCCGCCCTTTGTTTATGTAAGTCATGTCGGCTTTAGGAGATCTACGCATGGTCCGTGGACCATGGGATTGTACAAAAAGGGAAGTCTTAGAAGAGTCTAAGGAAGTTCATTTCTTGGTATGTTTTTAGTCATTCATGAATGTAATGGGTCTGTGAGAGCTAGGAGCAAAAAGTCTTAGCATAGGAAAGAAGCTCTGCAGATGTGTGCACAAAGGCCTAGGGTAGAAGTCCACAGCTGAGTGTGTAGACCCCTACAGTTGTGTGCCCAGGGCGGTTAGAGTTTGTAAAGAAGATCTGAAACATCAATAAAGAGAATTATTCTGGAATTATCTATGTATGATCTATCTTAATTTTGTTATAAATTCATGTGATTATGCTATGATGAATACTGGGTTTATGTTTTAATGTTGTATTGATGCGCAAATCCATATGTCTTTCTTTGTTATATGAACGCAAGTAATATATTTGTTTACGCGAAGATCATCTTAATGCATGTTGAAGTTATTAGATACTTAAGTTAATCTGGGTAAATACACTAGTAAGAGTAATTACAAGGGCGCGTAAGTGTCTGGTTCACCTATCTAGGGTACGCGAAGGGCAGTTGCAGACCTTCGCAGAGGTCTAGAGGAAGACTAAGAGGAGTATATCGATAAGCCCTAAAAGGCTTATCGACCTGCACGAAGGAAGGTTTATGGTATAAAATGACATCACTACCATCTATGGGTTTGGAAACTTGGTCCTTGCATCCACCCATACTGTTTTGGGTGAGACTTCAGTCTGCGCTCCGCGGATTGATGCCGAAAGGGCCAGTAGTGTAGGGATTTGCTTGGCTAATTAACGTTGAACCTGGCTAGGGCCCATTAAGCCAACAAATGGTTTCGTTGCTGAGACCAGGATCTGCATAAAGAGATGTGTGATGTCACGTCACTGGAATCCAACTAAGAAGGAAATCGAAGATTGGTTGGATAGAAAGATCCATGAATTTGTGGCGCAAGAGAACAGGAATCCACAATTCACGAAAGAATAGTGGTTGGATAGATATTTGTACACAGAGATACACGAAATCTTCTTTTGTTCCTTCCCGGTTGAATTATACGAGTGGATCACGAAATTGGCAGACGACTAAGGAAGGTGGAGGCTCTACAGTCCAATAGTCTGGACCCTGGAGTTAGTACAGAGATTGGAAGCCTCTAAAGATAAGATCACATGCGCTGTCAATTATTGGCTTGATCATATAATAGGAGGGTTTGTGATAGAGTTTACGATTGATACTTCGGTTAGTTACAGTGAAGCATAGCGACGCTTCTTCAAGGGACCATGAGGTAAGTATTTAAGGTATTTAAATACTTGGATTAAAATGCTCTTATGTGAAACGTGGGTTATGTAGCTACCTTGATGTTTGGAGCTATGGGAAGTGGGAAGATCTTCAAGGATAGAGGGAAAATAGGCCCTGAACATAGCCTGTTGATTGGACCTCCTCTGAGTGACGAAGAGGAAGCATCATAGGCTTCTCCATAGAGCGTTGTTCAATTGATAAGACAAGGGTTCCAATGAATACCCCATCCACCAATACCACCTCCATCTTCAACTCCATCGCATATGCCTTCGCCCACACCACCGCCACCTCCGCCACTGTCCAATATGGCAAATTCAGTAAAATTTCCTGTGTTCAAGGGGTCGGCAACTGAGGACCCGGACCAATTTTGGTTCATCGTGAAGGTTGTATGGAAAGCTCAGGGCATTACAGATGATCAGATGAAGAAAGAAACATTGGTTACTGCATTTCAGGAATGCGCGCTAACATGGTACATCAAGTATTGCACTGATAACTCGTTGGCTTCATTAGCAGATATTCAGACCGCGTTGAATAAGGAGTTTAGTAGGCCCAAAATTGAAGCGCAATCAATTGTGGGATTCAAGAAGATCATGATGAAGCCTGGCGAGACACCCTAGGATTTGGACTAGAGGTTGAAGTGCACAATCCGCGAAGCCAACATGAATCTTACAGATGGGTAGCACAACGAATGATTTGTGGCTTCGCTCTTACCTCATCTAAGGGTTGCTTTATCATAGCAAAATATTGGGACCTAGGCGGAAGCCCTGGAGATTGCAATGAGATTGCATGAGACACTGATGCAAGATGCTAATTTAGGGGTTCAGCAGATTCACACCCAGTTGTAGAACCTATGCCTAGAATTTCAGAGTCTAAAGAAAGATAGAGCAGTTCGGCGAGAGGTGCGCGAAGAAGTTTGGTGCCTAAAATGAAAAATCCAAGGGCATGACAAAGATCATTGCCCAATCTTTGCGAATTATGTTGTAGCAGGAGTATCAGTGCCTCTGAGGCTGGAAGCTCAACCAGGGCCCAGTACAGGGCCCGCGCTATGGTGTGCTATCTGTCAGGTAGCTGGAAAACATGTGACAAACAGTTGTCACCTATCGCATAAATTTGTACAAACACTGAAAAAAACTCTTCTGCAACTTCTATCAATCGGTGGGTCATGATGAGCGTAATTGCCGTAGCTATGAGCTAATGATAGATAGAACACCCGCATATAGGGTGCAGGATGAAACCTGGCCTCTGGACCAAGGTGATGGGGGAGCACGAGGCAAATATAAAGGGTGCGGGCGAGGCCGAGGTAGAGGAGGACTTGGTAGAGGTCGGGAACAGGTTATTTATTACAATTATGGAGGACCGGGACACTACGTGCAAGAGTGCACGAACCCAACATGTCTGTCATGTCGATATTGTACTCAATTTGACCATGAAACAGAGGATTTCACTGTATTATTAGCTAAGATATGTGAAAAGGGGGCATAGCCTTAGCCACTGAATCAGAACCTACAGATGATGAGGGATGAGCCTCGTGAAGAGGATCCTAAGGTAAATATTGTGCTGCAGAGTAGAGTGACGACTGTCGAAGATAAGGGGAAGCAGCCTAAAGAAAGTGCATGGGTCTGTAAAGCGCCAGGGAAGGATATTGGGTTTGATCTAGAGCGTGCAAGGTAAATGTTTATGGAAGCAAAGAAAATCTTCATTGAGGCCTCTACCTTAGGAATTCAAGATAAGCCAGCTGAAGAGATGGACCCTTCTATGCTTACTGCTTTCTTGGATACCTATATGAAGCTGTTGTGCGATAGCAAGATTGTGAAAGGACTTCAGGAGCTGATAAATAAGTGTGCCAGAAAAGAAAATTCTCCTGATGACCATGCATAGTCAGGAAGATTGGTAAGCAAAAGGTAAGAACAGGGCGTGAGATGAGGCTCACTGCATAGATAAGAGAATATGAGATGGATCAAGTTATTCTGGATTTGGGGTCGAACGCGAATGTTTTTCCTAAATAGACATGGGAGAGGATGGGGAGACCTGCGCTGAGTGGTCTCTGATTCAGTTAAGAATGGAAAATTAGCAGAAAATCATCCTCATGGGAAGATTGTAGGGAATGACAGTTGATATTGAGGGCACAAGTGCATTGGCTGATTTTGAAGTGATAGAGATTGTGGATGATAGAAATCCCTATCCTGTGCTCCTTGGGATCGATTGGGCCACTGAAATGAATGGGATAATCAATTTGAAGAAGCAGAAGATGATATTTGAGAAGAAAGCTCTCCACGTAGTAGTGCCCCTAGACCCTACCGAAGGACCGTGTTATGCTGAACCTGTCCTCGATTATGAAAGCGACGATGATTTGGACCAGATTTATAAGATAACGACAAGAGATTGGGATTGGATGAATCTGATATCATATGGATGCATTTCCTGGGACCGCGAAAGTTCCTGCACATCAGATTCAGATGAGGAGTTGGAGCACTGGAAGAATCGACTGAATGAAGTATCTACATTACGTTGTAATATCATGACCAAGTTTTTGTGCTATGTATCATCAGTGGTAAGGAGTCTTCTATATTATGATGGCTTAATTGATGTCGATAAATTTTTGGATGCATTTGAAACGGAAGTGCCAGAGAAGCATCGCTTCCAGGCCTTGGATTGGGCATTGCATGCTACACCTGTGAGATGGTGGGGTACGCACAAAGAGGGTTTTGATGATTGGCGCGTGTATAGAAAGATGATGAGATTGTGGTTTGGACACCCAAAAGTGCGGATTACAGAGAAATATGATGGAAGGGATGATCCACGTGATCACCTGGCCAAACGGACTAAGGTTTATGGATCAGAGCCTTAGCCTGAATGGGTGCATTTGTTTTGTCATGCTTTGGATGTAATATCGATGAAATGGTACTTGGAAACAAATATTCACCATGGAATAGAAGAATGGGACGTTTTGCAACAGGGATTCTTGATGATGTTTAGCTTTGAGGATGGATTTGAATGTATTTATGAGGCATTGCAAGAAGTCAAGGCAGTGATCTTCAAAATACCACAGGATCTCTTGGACTTAATTAAACCAGATTGGACCACCCAGCTGCGCCATGCACTGGAGTGTTACAATGTGACTGTTGAAGAAGAGGACGAGGATCCGAGGAACATTAATATCCCAGAGACTGAAGGTCACCGCGAAGTTGAAGGACCGCAAATTGAAAATCCATATATCACCGCGCCGCTAAAAACAAGACAAGTGAACATTGGAACAGAGGCAAAGCCGAAATTTGCAAATATTGGGGACTACTGGGATGATGCAACAATAGATTCACTAAATTACTCCTCAAATATTGGGACTTGTTCCCTACGAAGTTCTCAGACCTAAAGGGGATAATAGGGGACCTAGGAGTTATGAAAATTACGTTGAAACCGGACGCAAAACCGATCAAGCAGAGGCCTTACCACCTCAATCCGAAGTATAAAGAAAGGGTCTGCTTAGAGTTGGATAAAATGCTTGTGGCAAGTATTATTGAACTAGTAGAAGACTCTGAATGATGCTTGTGTGCATGATCCTTTTCTGACTTCTTTCACCGATGAAGTGTTGGATAATGTAGGAGGATAGGAAGCATATTCGTTCACGGATGGGTTCTCGGGGTACCATGAGATCAAGATCGCGTCGGAATATATAAGTAAAACAACCTTCGCGACTGAATGGGGATGCTTTCAATATACTATAATGCCTTTTGGAATGAAGAACGCGCCGACGATCATTTCATGTGTAGTCATCATGGCGTTTAAGGACTTCATTCACAAGTTTTTGGAGGTATACTTTGACGATTGGATGGTGTTTGGTCTAGTGAAACTCCATGTAGCCAACCTAAGATTGATGTTGGATACATGCTGAAGGTATTAGATCGCACTCAATTTGAAGAAATGTTTGTTCTTTGTGCCTTTCAGAGTCTTGCTGGGCCATGTGTTGTGCAGACAGGGATTAATGGTCAACCCAGCTAAGATAACAATTATAGTTAATTTAGAGGCACCAAGAAATGTGAAACAACTGTGTGCAACGTTGGGGCATACAGGATACTATAGAAAGTTCACTAAGAGTTATGCCCATATTACCGCGTCGATGGAGAAGTTGCTAAATAAGGATGCTACATTCTATTGGAATGACAAGTGTCATCAAAGCTTAGATGTGTTAAAGGAAAATATGGTCATCGCACCGATCCTAGTCTTCCCGGATTGGAAGAAGGAATTTCATGTGCATGTGGATGTGTCATGTATTGCGCTCAGGGCAGTACTGACACAGGTCGGTGAGGGAGAGTTGGATCACCCTATAGTGTTTGCGAGTAGGAAGTTGTCTGAAGCTTAGAATAACTATTCAACGACAGAGCGTGAAGGCTTGGCTATGGTGTACGCACTCCAGAAGTTCAGACACTACTTGCTAGGCAGAAATTTTAAGATGTATACAGACCATTCTGCATTGAAGTACTTGGTAAACAAGCCTGTGTTGGGGGGGACGATATGCAGATGGCTGTTGTTGTTTCAAGAATATGATTTCGAAGTTATTGTGAAGCTAGGACGATTGAATTCCAGACCGGATCATCTATCACACATTGAAATAGGAGAGGAGCCCACTAATTTGGAGGAAGGACTGCCTGACGTGTAGCTCTTTGCAGTGCATGTTGTGGACAATCACTTTGCAGATATCATACACTTCCTGACAATGGGAATGGCTCCAGAGGGGTTTACTAGTCAACAAAAGAAGTAGTTGGTGGTGCGCGCAGCAGACTTTTCTATCATTTCAGGCCATTTATATAAAATGGGCTCGGATGAGATACTGTGACGTTATGTGCCTGAGTTTGAATGAAACAACATCCTCACTGAAGCTCATGGAGGAGTTTTAGGAGGACTTTATGCAGGAAAAGCAACAACATAGAAGATTTTATGCATCGGATTGTGGTGGCTGACGCTTCGTAAGGATTCCAAGGCTTATTGTAAGGCATGTGATGCATGTTAGAGGATGGACAGGCCATCATGGAGAGATGAGTTGCCTCAGAATCCGCAACTGTCATTATAGCCATTTGAGAAATGGGTGATTGATTTTGTACGACCCATTCAACCTCCAGGAAAGAAGACAGGTGCACGGTACATCATCACCACGACTGAGTATTTGACCAGATGGGCGGAGGCGTAGCCTGTGAAGGACTGTACACAGGGAAACAAAAGCAAAGTTCATCTTTGAGTATGTGCTAACTAGGTTTGGTTCCCTGAATATTTTGATGAGCGATTGTGGTACACATTTCCTTAATGATATGATTAGCGCGTTGATGGAGGAATTCCAAGTTTACCACCAAAAGAGTACGTCATATCACCCGCGGGCTAATGGGATGGTTGAAGCATTTAATAAGATATTGGAGAACGCGTTGATGAAGGTTTGCAATGCACAAAGAAATTACTGGGATATGTGCATACCCACAGTGTTATGGGCTTACAGAACGACTTGCAAAATTTTGACTAGACAAACACCTTTCAGGTAGGTGTATGGTGTAGAAGCTGTGATGTCGATGGAGTACATTGTACCTAGTCTGTGCATAGCAGCATTCATAGGAATGGTGGATTGCGAAGCCCTGGAAGAGAGGCTCACACAGCTAACAGAGCTGGAAGAGGATAAATTTTTGGCTAGATTCCACCAGCAAGTTCAAAAGGAGCACAAAAAGGAATGGCATGATCAGCACATCAAAATGCACACCTTCAAGGTAAATGATTTAATGTTATTATATGACAACAAGTTTGATAAATTTCCATGAAAATTTAGGATGAATTGGCTAGGGACATATGTCATCAAGGAGATTACTGATGGTGGAGTAGTTCAACTAGTGAATTTGAATGGAGATCCATTTCCAGGGAAGGTAAATGGCAGTTGATTGAAGCCATACACCGGGGATCCGGCCAAATGACTATATGATGGAAGCACAGTCTTAGCGCTCTAGGGAGCTGAAAGGAGGCACGAGACTATAAACTACACTACCCAAGTTGTAGAGCTGTGTGATTGGGGGACTTCGTGGAAAGGAGGAACATCACAGTATCAGCAGAAGCGTGAGGGGAGATACGCTATAGGAGGAGAAACCACACAGGGAAGCTAGAAAGTGACTGTTACGATCATTGTTCTTGATTTAACAGTGAGAAAATGGGTAAGAGGGGCGGGGGGGCAGCATTTAAGGCAAAATTTAAATGCGAGATCTTTGAAAATCTGCCGCCAATCTAACATTTATGAATGGATTTTGGGGGGAACGGTCGGATTTGAATTTGAATTTTCCTATAAATTACAGATAGTCGCCAACAAAAAACACTTTGCATTTTGAGAATTGAGGTGTTGAGCTATTAGTTGCACATGAACCCTGAGATTTTTGAGCCTTTAGTGGCCAGTTCAGTGTTTGACAGGTTTCCTAAAGCAACCTAGGATATCCTTACTAGCCTCATGTCCGTGCCCGTGGAAACCGCAAGTGCTGGAGGATCGATGGCCTTTGAGGGAGCTACCCCTAAGGTTGTAAGTGTAGAAGTACCTGCAGAAGTACCAAAGTCGTCGAGGTTGCCCAGGACGAGGCCTATGCCGATGAAAGAGGGGCCTAAGATAAATAAAGACAAGCAAAAAGTGACACAGTCAGTGCGTGAGTTGCCAAGGAAGCACCAGAAGAAAGAGAAGCTTACCACGCAGGATAAAGACAAGGTGGTAGACCTAGAATCTGATGAAGGCGTGGAAGACACTGGTATGGGCGTAAAGGATATTGATATTGAGGGAGTAGACCCTATTTCCAAGTTACCAGAATACATCCCTCTGCGCCAAGGCAAGGTGAAGGTCCCGAAGGACCTAGATGAGGGCAAATTTTTACTTAACACACCATTGCTGCCAGACCAAATCACATTCGAAGGTCTGCGCTTGGCGGGCGTCCCACATCTGAAGTTAGAGGATTGGGACTTGGTGGATACTAAGCGGTTCCCCTACTTGGCAACTAATACATTTATGACTGGCATCTTCTATAAAGATTTTGGTGTCACCGCACTGGAGTTGAGGAAGTAGATTAGAGGGTGGACAAGGCAGGATTGTTGAACCTGCTATGGGTGCCGCATTACAACCGCGTGCCCATAACTTTGATAGTGATTTAAAAATTGTTATGCTTGGTGCGTGACGGGTGCCTGTTGTTAGGAGAACCGATACCAATCACCAACATGTTGATCCATAGGATCACATTGCTACTGCACTCAAGGTTGAATCCGGCCAAGGAATTTGGTGAAAAGGTGGGTGAACGCGACCTTGCTGAGAGAATGAAGGAAAAGTTTAAGCTTGTCAAGAAACCATGCGGCTACTCAATTTCCAGCATAACCAAGCTCGCGGTTAAGGTAGCCACCCAGATCTTGGCTAAGAAAATAATGAGGAAGTGTCACACAGATGAAGTGTCAGCACCAATTGTGTCATTAGCGGCCCAGTGCACGGAAGGCGTACAATTCAATTGGGTGTGTTACCTCTATAGTGAATTCCTCGCGAACTGCATAGAAGCACAAGACCATAGTAAGACCTTCCATTATGCATGGCTTTTTCTATCAATCGTACTAGTCACATGGGAATTACTGGAGGACAGACAGTTTCCTCCGATCACGTCAAATTTTCCAGAAGTAGCAAAGTTCGCTTCACTCTGGGCCACAAAGGGTGTCAAAAGGGTCAAGAACAGTAAGATCTTTTAGGTGTTGATGGAGACAAGCATCCGCGCCGCGATAAACCGCAAGCTGCGGCTATCACCAACTATCTTTGAGCAGTTGTCAAGATATGTGGAGTTCAAAGCAGACTTTCATTGTATCTCCATCCAAGCGTGGAAGGACCCTAAGAAGAAGTGGTATGATCTCCCATACCTTATGACAGATGATGAAATCGCAGCGGTCCTTGAGCGTTGGCCAGCAGAGTGGCGCACGACCTCAGATTTGTCAGTTGGGTCCAGTAATTCCATAGGAAGGTAGAAGAAGCAAGAGGCCCAGTTGAAGATGTAGTAGTTGGATGAAAGGAGGAAAAAGGAGGCTGAGGAAAAAGCCAAAGTAGAGCGTGCTACAAAGAAGCAAGCCGAAGAGAAGGAAGGGAGGAAGAGTGCGACTTTGACAAAAGTCAGAGCTCTCCTTCACCGGAGAAAGAGGACGAAGAGAAGCAATTGAAACAGGGTGGTGGATACTAGGAGAGTACTCCATTCCAGATAAAGCACACTCAGGAGTAGGAGAAACAAGGGTCGTGGAAGAAGTCCAAGGCTAATAAATCATCGCTCGACTCGATCACCTTGACAGTAGGTGAATTGGGTGACATCAGAGATAAAGTAAGGGATGCGACCGGGGAATTGTTGTAGCAGTTTGAGTAGTAGCAGAAGCAAGCCTTGGTCTCCATTCAGACAGGTTTGCACAACCTACAGATCCAAACACTCAACTGTAGACCAGTGTAGGGCGAGGCAATGCAGCATCGACTAGTTTGGCGTCAGGAACTTCTGAAGCAGTAGAGATGGTTCGCTCCTTGGATCCCCGGGCCATCACGCTACCAAATGGAGCTTTGACTGTAGAAGTGGACGCTGACAAGGCTACTTTCAGTGCTCTCAAGAAGGTTGGGTTGAACTTGGTCACGCTTCCAAGTGAGGCCCTTCACACCTTGCCAGTAGGTGTAATCGCAAAACTTCAAGCTCGAGCGTAGCACACACTGAGTGTGATCAGTGAACAAAAGGTAAACAACACGCAAATGTTCATCAAAAAGACTTCGGCAGTTGACACACAGAATAAGGTGCAACAGAAGAACAAGCACACTGTGGCAGTAGTCGCTTAAGCATGCAGAATTGTTCCGGAGCTGCATATCCCAGAAGAAGCACTGGTGGAGGCTGAAATTGGGAAGCTCGCTGCATGTGTGCGTTACGCAAAGACAGAGCTAGACAAGGTTTAGTTTGGGTCGAACCTTAAGATCACAAAGCTTGAGTTGAAGACCTAGCCTTCAACTCCACCAGAGGTCAAAGAACAATGCGAGGTAGTTGTCAAGGATGCAGTTGCTATATCAAATACCACGGTAACAGATTACACTGCACTCTTCGAACAATTGTTGGATGTTCTTCCCAATCTGCAGGAAAATCCCAACCTACATAGGTTAGCAACTGAGGTGAGGGAATTACAGCAGCAGTACGATGATTTCAAAGTGATGGTGTGCACTGTCACCATCACACAAAGGTTGGTGAAGCTGTAGGAAGCAAAGGGATTGAAGGAACAAGTGGAAGCATCACAATTAAGAGAGGCAGTACTAAAGGCCAGTTTGGGGCCTTAGACGGATGAGGCCTACGTGCTCACTGCCACCATTGAGGGAAAATTGGCTAGCCTATAGGCAACACAGCAACAAATCAAGGCAGATGCGTAGGACCAGCAACGGAGCAGCTAGTGGAGTAGGTTAAGTAGGCGGTGACACAGTGTGCCGCCAAAGTTGCAGTGGTACAAGTGGAGTTGGGAGGTCTTCACGACAAGATCTCAGCGCCAACAGAGTGACTCAGGGTGAGTCACCATATTTGTGTTAGGAACCTGTTGGGAACGGGTCCCCTAGGGTCATTTTTGGGGTTAAAAGCCCAATTTTTGGGGTATAAAGCCCAAGTTTTGTATAAAAAGTGTAAATTCTTCACATTTTGTGGTCACGGAGTCTAAAGATGTAAAGTGTCATAAATCATTGCCAACCTTCGTTTATGTAAGTCATGTTGGCTTTAGGAGATCTACCCATGGCCCGAGGACCATGGGATTGTATAAAAAGGGAAGTATCAGAAGAGTCTAAGGAAGTTCAATTATTGGTATGTTTTGAGTCATTGATGAATGTAATGGATCTGTGAGAGCTAGGAGAAAAAATTCTTAGCGTAGGAATGAGTCTCTGCAGCTATGTGCGCAGAGGCCTAGTGTAGAAGTCCACAGCTAAGTGCGCGGATGCCTGTAGCCATGTGCACAGGGCGGTTAGAGTCTATAAAAAAGATCTGGAACATCAATAAAGATAATTATTCTGGAATTATCTATGTATGATCTATCTTACTTCTGTTATAAATGCACGTGATTATGTTATGATGAACATTGGGTTTATGTTTTAATGTTGTATTGATGCGCGAATCCATATGTTTTTCTTTATTATATGAATGCAAGTAACAATATTTGTTTATGCGAAGATCATCTTAATGTATGTTGAAGTTATCGGATACTTAAGTTAATCTGGGTAAATAAAGAAGTAATAGTAATTACAGGGGTGTGTAAGTGTCTGATTTGCCTATCTAGGGTACACGAAGGATAGTCACAGACCTTTGTGGAGGTCTAGAGGACGACTGCGAGGAGTATATCGATAAGCCCTAACAGGCTTATTGCCCTGCGCGAAGGAAGTTTTAGGGTATAAAACGACATCACTACCATCTCTGGGTGCGGAAATTTGGTTCTTACATCCCCCCATACTGCTTCGTGTGAGACTTATCTTCGTGCTCCGTAGATTGATGCCAAAAGTGCTAGTAGTGTAGGGATTTTCTTGGCTAATTAACGTTGAACATGGGTCAGGGCCCATCAAGCCAACATAATTGCAACATTTCTAGGTCATCATTCCTATAGGCCCTCATCCTAGGGTGTTTATTTTGATACACACCCTTAATTTGATTGATAGCCAAATCTAAATCTCCATGAAATTTAATCCTCTTTTATCCCAAGTCCTTCAAATTGTACAATCCAAAAATCATCGCTTCATACTCGGCCACATTGTTTGTTCAGTCAAAGGCTAATACGTAAGAACATAACCTTGACTTGTCCACTTTTGGGCTCATTATCCACACACCAGCTCCAACCCCCTCTTTACTAATTGCTCCATCAAAATCCATGTTCCAAAGGCCATCATCATCTTCTTTATGTTCTAATTTTGTTCCCTACAATTCACCTTCATTCTTCTCTAATATGTTGTCCTTTTTTTGATTCTCTTCCTACAAACACGAATCATTATATAATATGAAAGAGTCCATGTCATAATGCACTAAATAAATATAATTATTATTAGGCCTATCGTTTCCACTTACCATGTACTTCATCAAGGTTTCTCTATACAATCTCGTTGGCTGTCCAAAAATAGGAATTATGGCATATGACATGTCCATTTGTAGAGTACTCTTCAACTTTGCAGACCAGGATCTTGATAAAAAGCATGCCAAATTTTGGAGGAATATCATCAACAACTATGTCCATTACTAAGATTTTTTTGTGATCTATGTGAGAGAGACCACCAAATCCTTGATCAAACCCAAACCTTTCACCTTACTTCAATCAAAGGAAAACAGATCTTTATATGGCCTTGTGATATCCAAACCAAGCTTACCCATAATCACCTTTTGCATTAAATTATGTGATGCACCCGAGTCTAACATTGCATTGTGCAAAATCTAATCATGCACATTCAAGCTAACATAAAAACGTGGGACATATCCATCTTGAGAATCTCCATCAACTTTTGGACCAAATAGGAGTTTAGGATGATCATCATTCAAGTTAACAGTATCTGAAACATCTCGTATCTTTAGTGCTTTGACAATTTGACTTTTGTATGTATCATTCTTAATCAGTTCATTAAATGGAATATAAATTTTGATTTTAGATATTTCATTTTCTAAACTCAAAGAAGATTGACCTTTCTCTACCTCTTTAATGGTTGTGTCTCTCTTTTTAGGAATCTCTTTTGGAGGACCAACTTTCTTCTAGTTGGAAGTAGGTGCACCAACTTGGTCCTTTTTTGGATGATTTACTAGAACTTTGTTGTCAAGTTGTATTGTCTTTGCACCTCCGTGATTGCATTTTGGTTACCCTTCTTGTATTCCTCTAATTCCATATGCATGATATCTTCTTGTGGATGAAAAAACAATTCATGCCTTCTTTTGTGAAAAATACAGTGTCCTCTTCTTCACCTAAATAATGAATTTGATCCTGATCTTCTACTGTCTCTTCATCCTTTGCAAAATTCTCTTCGAAAGGAGGTCCAATTTATTGTTTATCTCCTTGATTTTTTTGTTCTCTTTTATTTATTTTCACTTGAGGCGTCCATAAATTTGGATTTCTTACTAGAGGAGGAGCCTATTGAGCTCTACCAACAACTTTGTTCTCAAAGGTCAATCTCTCCACTAACTTTTCCATTGTTTTCACCATGACATCCAACTTATTGTCTGATGAAGATGAAGACTCCTCTTTAACTCCTCTTTTCTCAGCTTTCATTTTATCCTTTTTTTCAATAAATTTGCTTCCACTACATCAACATTTATGCATATCCTCCAAAGTGGTTGGTTTCCTTTCTTTAAGATGATATGAAAGCTCGGCATCAAAACAATCTACGTAATGAATAAAGGTCAATCCAGGAGGGGGTTTTATTTCAGTCTTTATTGAATTATCTACTTTATTAAATATTGTTGAAAAATCTCATGACGATTCCCCTGGAGATCTCTTCAAGTTGTCATACTATGTCAAAATATGCAAATGGTTCTTCTTGATTTCCCATTTCACAAGGAAACTTTGTTCAAGCTACTGGAAAGTGGTAATACTTACAGCTAGCAAACTTCTAAACCATTTCTTGACCTCTCCCAAAAAAATATTATAAAAAAGCCTCAATTTAACATCCTTGTGGTACACCTCTTCAAGGTCTATAAAATCATTCAACTTATCAAGGTGTTGTTGTTTTGTTATAACCCCTGTACCATCGAACTGAGGCGATTTATGACCATAGTTTTGTGGAAAATCATGAAGTGGGCCTTGTAAATTCAATGGAGCATAAAAGGCAGCCGTGATTGTATGAGATGGACTAGTACTAAATTTTTGGGTCTAAAATGAAGATGAGGAAGGTAAGGGGACTATTGTTAAAAAAATTGATGAATATGAAGGAGTAACAACAATAGACACAACAAGAGCGCAACTCAATGAGATGTTCAATGGAGCAGAAAATGTTGGGGCAGAAACAATTGGGACTAAATGCTATAATTTGGAGGACTTAGTAGCAACTTTCCGCAACTGATAGACGAGATGTTCTAACTTATGGAATTATGTCCAAATATCTTTATATGATTCTAACACACCTTCTTTATGAAAAGGAATAGAGGGTTGCAAATTTGATTGATAAAAAATTGTTTCTATCATATTGTTTTCTGATTTAGATCTGAATAGGATTTGTTAAAACTTCAAATCAAACTGAGTGTGGTCCATTGATTTGAATCCTTCAGGTAGAGACAAGGATATTTTTTTGAAACTAGTATCTATTTCTTTTGTAGGATTATATTTTCTAAAAAACTTCTCTAGACTGTTCAAAACCTCAGGTGGATTAGGGTCTGGACTATGCCTAATGTGTACTCTTCTTGAAGCCATATTTCCTATAGGAGTTGACTGCAGTTGGTTCTAAAATAACTAACAGTTGGGAAAAAATTCAACCTAGTAGTCTCTAGTTCATTGTCACCCTTAGGAACTAGATTCGTCTTTAATAGCAGATTCTCTAAGGGAATACTTCAAGCTTTGCATTCCCCGGCAACGACACCACTATGTTAGCACTTCGTAATTCCTCTAGGTTGACTAAAGGAATCCAAAGGTAACAAAAAACCACTTAGAAGCTTAATATATCCCTTCCAGCTTTAGAGAGGGCTCTCTTTGTCCAAAATTTTTAGTCACTTATACCTTAGGCTAGGTATGATGCTTAGAGGGAAATAGGTTTCAAAAGATTGCTTATAGGGGAGAAGACGGATCCATTGGGCATGGAGTCATGTTAAGTTATGATTTTCTTGTGAGCAGATACAGAGATGAGGAATATTCTATAGTGGCAAGGTAGGCAGTTATTCTATAGTTTTCAGGTAAATTCATTGTACAAGAGTGTGTAGAAGTATGGTGGAAATGACGTATAGTGCATCAAACTATGGGATGAATTATAAATTCCATTTAGAAAAAAACATAAAATGTTTAGCAAATTATATCAGAGAGCTTTTTAAAGTGAATTCTGAGATATATATTTGTTTGGATAAATTAGAAGACATACATTCAAAGCATGATTGATAATAAAAGATAACTTACAATACAAAGAAGCATATCTACATAGAAACTAACACAAGAATCCCTGTAAAAACATACCTTTGTCTTCTCATTCACTGAAAAATATATTAGAAATATGCAATACATAATGTCTCTTCTTCTACAATATGAAAAACCCTTTGCTTCATCACAATTACGGCATAAATAGATCAAAACAAATCATTTCCCAGCTCTAGGAACCGAATTCCATAAAGGGATTTCTATTTCTACCTAATGCAGTGAATATAGAACTATTTTTCTGAAAATTAGGAATTGTTTGACCAAGGTTTTTTCAAGAAAATTTAAATTAAACACAAATTATAAATTGAGCTTCAAAGTATTTAGATGCCTCAAAATATTAGCCATAAGCATAAAAATAATTACATGAAGTTTTGGCATAGATTCCACAGTCAAAAGGCTGATTGTGTGGAAGCGCAACATCGTCGCTACGCAACCTCCTAGTTCAGTAGAAACGTAGCAGAGAAGCACAATGAATTGATGCTTGACATAGATATGGTCACTCCCTAGAATTCGCAATGGCGTGGACATCATCAACTCTCCCTTTAGAGACCTCCTTTCATTCTGCAAAGCTTCCATCTTTCAAAATTCTACCTACAGCTAAAAGCATAGTGCAACATGTACTTCATGGTTTTGATCAATGATGAGGTATCTGAGTGAGATACACAACCTTCTGATGACCTTGAAAATTCTAAAAGTCGCTTTCAAGTCTAGTCACCAAAATATGACAAAACTCCATCCTTACATCAAAACCTTGATGACTTGTCAAACTGCAAAATTGTTATGTGAGCTGCTTATTTTTTAAAAAGTTACTTAAGAACTATGACTAGCTATTCTTCTAGAAGGATTTCATGCAAAATATGACTTCTCAAAATCTTTATCCAACCCCATTCAACTAGCATACTTGGGCAAAAAAAGCCAAAAAAGACAAAACTTCTTTGTTTTACCTATAGCAATACTCAGATTTTCGTTGCTTTATCCAACAAGTCAAGCTTATCTATTTCCTTCTCTTGAATTCATGCAACTATTTCTTGGCAGCCCTTAAATCATTCCTAAAAGTCATGTATTTTTTTCATATGCTTTTTAGCTACTCATGCAAAGGAAGAGCCATTTTCAACATATACTTGGCATTTTTCATTGCTGGCTCACACATGTTCAAATGACCATAAATATTTTTCCTCGCCCTTTCATCATGCGCCTTAACTTTAGGAATTTCATTGTGGGCTTTCTTAAACTGCCTCATCAACCTGTTAAAATTATTTTGTCCCTCTTCTATCTTAGTTTTCTTCTCTTATTCTACTAATGTTTCTTCCTATATCTACAATTTTCTAGCTGAAGACCTAGTGACTCTAACAGATGGAGCTTCTACCTCTTGAATGACCTCTCGCAGTGTCTTTTCCTTTCCTTTATACTTAGTGATAGATATAGTTACCTTTTCTACTGCTTTAGTTTCACTAGTCTAAGTTACCCTTTCCAAAATAGTTTTCTTCAATTCTGTGTTGTCACGCTGTAATTGGGCAATGACCAAGTGTGCTTTCTTCAGTTGCTCTTGTATTTATGAAATCTCCTTATCTTTATCATCAGGAATATTATCCTCTAGTATGGTCTCTAAATTTTATAATGGATGCTCAAGTGTTTGTTCCAAGGGAAATTTCTTTGTAATGGCTCTATTGACAGGCTTCTTGGAAACCTCCACTACTTAGGAGAAAATTGCAACTTTTTACCTTCTTTTCTGATGGATCTACAAAAAATGATGGCCTTTTCACAAAAAATCCAATTGGTGATTGTATATTTATTTCCACTAATGATGGTGTTTCCTTCTTACTACAAGACCTAGTTGGTAAGTCAATTGTCAACTTTGATGAGTCTAAAAATTCTTGCCATGTTTGATTCATCTTACTCAATTCTTCTACCACTGACGAGTTGGTCAAAGAGAAGCGAAAAATATTGAGTTCCACTTGGATTTTCTTGCCTTGCACCTTTCATGTCATCTTGTTAAGACTTCCGAACAAATAGAAGGTCATATTCAAAGGCCTCTTTCCTATGAAGTGCATCAAAAGCCTAAAATGGTACTGATAGATCCTCCCAAACCTACCCTCACAAGTAAACTATCTTTGGATTACCTTCAAAATTTTGTTGTAGGGTTCAAGCAGGTATTATCTTGGTACAATTGCTCCATACCCCTCTTTATTGTACTTTGGTTTCAAGAAATATTTGTAGTTAGCTATGTTAAGGGGCATGCCCTTGAACCACTACTCTCTTTTAAGTGCAATCTTTGTTGTAGTTGAGATGGTGACATATGACACCGGAAAAGTGAGCTCTATAATATTAACATCCAACCCAGTTAAATTCGAAGAAATCTCCTTAGTAAGTTGTACACTATATCCCTGGATCTTCTCACAAAATCTAATCCATCCAACTTGTTCAAATGAAACTCTGATTGTTGGGTCTGAGTGAATCAAGGTGAGGTCTTGGAGTTCAAACATAACAATGTCTCCTCCCTTGTGTTTCTTTCTATATAGGATTGTCATGATTACCATTGCAAAGATGTACTCTAGGGTTTCTGAGTGCAATTTCATTGTATGCCTATTGAGTGCAGCAGTATGGTGGCAGTGATGTAATAAAGCTTTAGATTAGGGTTTTATGACAATTAAGGATGAAAAACACTATATAGAATACTTGGACAACAAAACGCACTTCTCAAAACCCAAAATAACAGATGACTCAATGGAAAAAAAAACACATAAGCGCAACAAGTAGCACAACGCATGAAAGGAAGAGTATTTCTTGATATTTGAAGGTGGCAACAGCAAGGTATGAAGTGTCAAACACTTGAAAGGAATATCAAGCTTCAATATATAGGTGGAAAACAAATCTTTGAGAATTTGAAGGGGGTGACAACATAAAAACACATCACTGAGGAAAAACACAGTGAATTTTACAGGAAACGCAACTAGCTTTAAAATTCGAGTTTTGTTGGATCTTTGATACAAGGTCTTTAACTTCAAGGATGCATTTAGAATTACATATAACAGAGCATGTTAACCAACTAATTTAAAACCACATGAAAAGGAACGAAAAGAACATAAAAAAACTTAAGATCAAAGACACAACGATTTGATTACAAAGTTCATCCAATGTGGGCTCCGTCTTCGGGCCCTGCTCAACAGTGGGGAGGCCTTCTTTCATTAAGTGGCATCAAATAAATCAGTCACAAACAACTTTATGAAAGTGACCCTTATATCTCCAATCCAGATGATGGCCTAAAAATAGAGATCTCAACTAGAGAAACAAACATCACCACTAGATTCGTGTTGCGAAATCATGCAAAATTGACTATAAATTTGTTGAATTTTATCGCTAGCACCTCTGGCCCTCTAAGGGAATATTTTCAACATCTAGCTTATTGCCCCACTCATGGTTCCACTCCTCCTCCTATTCAAGGTTCCTCCATCCTTCATTGGACTACCTCTCAATCGAATGAATTGAGCAGATCATGTATAGTTTTTCGGGCGGATTAAACAATGTAGGTAGTTTGGCCTATTGGTAAAGCATCGAGTTTAGGTTGGGGGAGATCGAAGGTTCCACCCCCCACCCAACCAATTTTGGAGCACACGTTTAAATGTGAATTGAAGTGTCTTTTTTATGGTTATTCATTTGAATTTTGGTATGTTTTGGGGCCACCCGTTGAGGGTCGGCCCACGTGGGTCAGGCAGGTTCGAGCCCCGCTGAGCTCGACAATGATAGAACATATGTCAGGCGAGGTTTGTGGACATGTGGCCCTGAACCGTTTGTTTTGTTGTATTATATATAATGTGTGTGGTACAAGGATGGGGCGGGTATGCTGGGGGTGGCCCAGCCACCCCACTTTAATATATTATAATAATAATACAACGCAGGGGTGACAGGTTCACACCTCATATTATCTATATATATATATATATATATATATATATATTCTTTGTACTATAGACATTTTAAAATCACCAAAAAATGAGGGTCACTGGGAAAATTAAGTAGGCAACAATTTCACCCATTCGGTGGTTGGATATTGTGCATCAGTTCACTGCCAATTTGTTGCCTCGTTAAGCATGCCACTTGGCCAAGTTTGACTAAAAAATTGACTACCTATAACTTAACCATACGAACTCGGATTTGAGTTATGTTTGCACTATTGGAATTAGGGCAACAAGCATTACGATCTGGTCCTAGTTTCACTTCCATATGATGACTTTGATTTTTGAGCTATTTTCAAGGCCACTTTTATTTCTGGATCCTCTCGGATCAGTCTTTAAGGAAATTTTTTCAATATATAGACATGACAACAATAAAGACTAATGGTTCAAGGAAATATGGAATTGGCACCTGGAACATGTGATTAACCACTGGCTTAAAAAATGCAGCACATGCCCATGAGTCCAACACCAACTTGTGAGCACAATGCTTCCCTTGCAACCTTTGCACAACAAACCCAAAGCAATGTATGCAAACATATTGATGCAAAAATGAAAGCCTCTGTGTTATTTTTGGAAGCTAAACAAGCCTTTGAATTCCCAAGGTGGCTAAATCCACATTTCAAGAAGATGATTGCAATTTTGAACTTCAATGATGAATGCGCAGTAACCATCAAAAGCATAGCGCATCTCCTAACTGTTGTACCAGTGTGATGTCAAGGAAAAATGTGACTTTACACTCTAAATATCCATACAGACCCTACAAATCTATGCCAATGATAATAAGACAAGACACTTATGACCTCACTCATGACCTTTTTGTGGGACATGACCTTAGACTCTCCTAAATCAACTTCTTAGGGATTAATAACTACTTGCATGATCTTACATAATTACATCAACAATGAAACCTTTATTATACATTAAGACCAATACCTTGATCTCTACAAGATCATAGCCTAACCCTTACACATTTTCCAAATAAATTAAAAAGACCAAAACTTATTTTTGACTACTATAATATAGGACACTAACATTAACACAAATTTCTTCCTTTTATTCTCTTTGAGATAAATTTAGTTATTATTAATTTCTAGGTTTTATACCTCTAAAATTTCAATTACAATCCCAATTCACTAGTATAAAAATATATAGTTTTTTCTACCTGTACATGAATAGTTATGGAGTTTACTTGAAATATTTAAAGGAATACAACTCCTTTCTAGTTTGCATCCTTTGTTTACACAATTTTGTATATATATTTTTTTGTTCCTCTCGTATGTCACAGCACATACTATATAGTTTCATGTGAGCTAGCTCTTTTCGTAATATCCATGAATGTTAAAATTATTCACTACTCTGAACTAACATTCTTTATTATTTCTATTAGCATTACTTTAATTTAACAAAGTTAAATTGTAACTCTACAAGAACTATCTTCTTCATTCCTAATTCCATTCACTTTTCTTCACTAATATTCAAATACGAGAATAAAATATAAAGAAAGATACTTCATAAATTCACATTCAACAATTAAATCTTATATTCCTTTCCACTTACTGTCTAGAGGATAAAAAGTTAATTCTAGAACAACATAAACAACTTGCATGCTAAAATAAAGTTAGAAGCATTGACTTTAAAAATCCTCCTTGGAAACTAAGATTCAAATACTTGGCTCCTCCCAACCTTGACAAGAATCTTACTCGTCCCCCTGAGAAACTATGCCTACAATTCCTTTTCTGTATTTCTCTTTCTACATCTCTTTAGTCTCCCCAGTTCTCCTCTTAAAAAAATTATGAAACAAAAGCCAAAAAATACAGATATGTTATGCATTTGCCACTCTTTGGGTGGTTATTAACTGCCTCCACCTCACCAACAGGTGGTGGTTAGTTATTTTTTCATTAATGAGCTCTTGTTTCCCACTTCTAAAGACAACTCTCTATCTTCTAGGAAACATTAAATTGGCCAATATAATAATTCATAATTAAATATAATCACCCAGATTAGATGCCTAGGACTTGTTGATGGAAACTAATAACAATAATTCTAAAAAATAAATTGCAACCTCTTTTAGCTTTCAACCATATATACTTCAACCATAAATTTCCCATTTTTTTGTCTTTACTCATGTAATAAAACATAATTACAATTCTACATCACTAGCTTATCATAAGTTATTATTAGTAAATTATTCATAATTAAATGTCGATCTGTCTTTTAATGTTAAATTTAAACTTACATACATCTTAATTACAATAAAATCCTTAAGTTGAGGGATGTCACAATAGGATTGTTAGAGAAAGAATATACATATTTCATAGGGTCAAAACGTTTTTCAAATAAAGGATAAGGATGACTTGATTGCATCAAATCAAGTTAGAAAAGTTTCTAGATTCATCCATCCACCTAGTAAACTCAAACATAAAATTAAATATCTTCCATGAAGCAAAGAGAAAACAATGAAATAACAAGGAAATTTTTCTTGAGTAATAAGTGTTGAGCCTTCACATGCACTAGTATCTATAGTGATCTTGGTTGTGAGTGTTGTTCAAAGGAAGAGCATTGTGTAAAGGAGGTTGGAGGTGGTACAATTATTGTAAGTACCTTTTGTTCAAAGAATATAGTATGTCGCCCCCGTGTTCTTGTATTCTTCTTTGTTTCTGATTACATGATTTTGTTGATACTATGCTACTAATACTTGTATTGCATATAATTGGATAATTGGATGTTTGTGGTCTCTGTTTATGGGTTCATATTTTCAAAACTGGGATAGGATATAAAGAGTACCAAACCAGCCAAGAATCAAGCTAGTACCAACCTTCAAGAAAATATGTGTCCTCTTTCCTTCCTTGTCAATTAACATAAGTTTTCATGCATGAATATTTGGGGATATAAGTAGGTCATAAATATCTATATGACATTCCTCTTAGGAAATCATATATGATATAATATTTGTAAATAGAGAGGAAATCCATATAAACAATGGTGAAACCTTGCTAATGGTTGTCACTTTGTGTAGACCCATGACCCGCCCGCTAGAATTGACTGATGTATAAGTATTTGACATGATGACCTAAAATAAATTTATCCCATAATTTTCCAAGGAAATACAATGGCACCTTCTTATTATTGCAAGGAGGTTTATCAAACACCATGAAACACATAACTATCCAGTCAATCATAATAGGTTGGTAGGTGCATTGGTCCATGCAAATGTCTTTCTCTATCACTGGAGGTTGTGTTCCAATTTTAGGGTTGATAAAGGGCATCAAGTATTGTTTTGAGTGTTAGATATTTGACTTGGGTTTTATATAAAACCATCTTATAATACTCAAACATTATCACCTTATAATAAAATATATTAAGTAAATAGTTTTGGGCATTATCATTAGAAGAACCAATGGTCACCAATGATGTAGTGGGAGAAATGTGTGAGGGCCCTCTAGTGTTACTTAAGTTTTGTATTGATATTTTAATGATTGGAGAACCACATCAATATCATATTTTTCCTATTTAAGTTGTATGTTAGGGTTTATTCTATTTTTTTATGGGTTTGAATTTTGTTGAGATGTAGGCTTCATGTAATTTATCATTGAGTTTAAAGAGGAATAACATAGTGTTGTTTTAATGATAAAAAATACCAAGAAATACACCCAATTGTTTTATTGAACCTACCTAGAACTAATCAAGGGGTCAACATTTGTATCCTACTGACACTCATGCACTATTTAACACATCCTTAAATCACTTATTCACCTCTAAAAATGCACTACATTGTTGTGTAACATTAGAACTGATATATTGTTTTTTATTTTTCTACATATAATATATATATATATATTATATATATATATATATTATATATATATATATTATATATTATATTATTATATATATTATATATATATTATAATATATATATATATATATTATATATATATATATATATATATATATATATTATATATACGTACTTAAAAACAAGGGTGCATTTTTAATGCATGCATGTTCATAAAAAAATTGATATCACAACCTATGTGATAGCATGTGTGGTGCTTGGTAGATCCATGTTTATGAAAACATTAATAGCATTGCTTGTAATATTTATTTTCCAGGTAAATATTCACATAAGTCATTAATAACGATTCTGGCAATATTCATTTTAAAGTAAATCACATTGTAGTATGTGGAATCTATCTCCTTATCTAGAATCTCTTAAAGATATGCTAATATTGGTTGAGATGATTTGTTTTATTGTAATTATTATTATTTATATTTATTTTTAACACTCAATATGGTAAGGCATTAATAACATTATTTATAATATTTACTTTTCAATAAATATCTTTATGGTACTTTCTTTATCTACCAAATTAGATCCATGTTAAACCTAGGGTTACCTGGCATGAAAAGGGAACAAATTAAAAATTACGCTTTAATAAATTAAGGAACTAGATCACTCTTAGTACATAATAGATCCAGTATCTATGTTTATTTGTCTTTTTAGATGTTGTCATATACATATGTAAATAAGTAGCTCTCTCTCTCTCTATGCGTGTGTGTGTGGAAATGAACATATGTAGTTATTTATTTTCTGTTGTTATGTGATAACATCACCATATTGGGATGTAGAGCACCTTGTAGTGCAATTAATTATGAATAGAATATAATATTTTGTTTGTTATGAACTAATAAAAAGATGGTCGTTTTCCTAATTTCATTAATAACTCATGAATATAAATGAGCATTCATTACTTTTCTTATTACAAACTAATTATATATATATTTTTTCCTATTTCCACAACCAAATCAAAACTAAATATTTGTTATTATAATTAATGACATATGGTAAAATTAACAATCATAATTATTTCTTATTCTAACTCAAAAAAAATAAATTTAAATTTACTTAAAATCTTACTTGTATCTCTTACATTTTTTCTTTTTGAGGTAAGTATTTTTTTGTCTTTTTAAATTTAACTCTACATGACAACATCTCCCCCATATAGAGTGTTTCTCGATGCAAAAATATCCCTAAAATATATTAATTCTAGTTGACTTATATTTTTAATGTATATGCTTTTGTTTATATCTAAAATATTTTTGTTTGATCTAATCATTAGGTTGACCATAAAGTATTGTTATTTTATGTTATTTATTTTATTGAGCTAACATGAATAATGTTATAATCATGGTACGTCTACCCCACCTAAGCTATAAAACACTCCTCTTGGTATAATTACATGAGGTTTTATATTATATTTTATACACAAATTAGCAATGGAAAACAAGACGACTATCTAAGATTAATCGGCCATAAATCACTTTATTGAGCTAGAAAACCTAGTGTTGAAAGTGGAAAGAGCATAAGGAAGATAAATCATAGATATCTTGTTGTTGTGGATGAGAAATGACTCTAGGTTGAAGTAGAGATTATGTTGGTCCTCTAAGAGTGATCCATGTCCCAATATGACCTATGCATTCAACTCCAAATTCCTATAAGAGAGGACTTACTTGATTACCAATATAAGATATATAAGCAAAATAACTTGATCTATAAACTATCATGGATATTCCAATGGACAGTTCATCACAATAGATCTGATAAATTATATTTAAAATTTAAAATTATACACTATTACAATTTTATTATAATTTTGGATCTATATATTTTCTATTAATAATGCATGCATGCGAATTAAAATTATGCATAAAAAGTAAACAACAATAAAATAAAAGATCACATGCACATTTTACACAAGAAATTCTATGGGAAACCCTTTTGGGAGAAAAACCCAATTGGAAGGTAAGGTTGCTCCGCTCTCTTTCTCTTAATGGGAATATGGCTATGAATACAAAGAAGTGTGGCATGTGGCTCGTGGGCTACTATAGTGCACAAATGCTCTTTGTGTTCTCTACCTCCAATCCCTCTTCGTTGTTTTTGCTTGGCTATGGAACAAATGCATTGAAAAGAATAGAACCCCTTTTCCTCCTAGTGGCCCAGTTATAACATAACACGATAACCTATTAGTGGTTAGATTTGGATACCTCAACTCTTAACCAAAGTTACAATATAGAATCTTCTAGAGTATTCTACATGATAATCACGTGGCTAGATATTTTTCCATGAATAATGGGGGTTGACGTTGCATCCTCTTGAATTATAGTCATGAAAACAGGAAGGCCAACTTCTGTGTGGAATAACTTTCGCATAGAAACTCTGATTGATGCAATTATTGCGTCATTAGAAAATTCTCTATGTGTAGAATATTAAAAATAAAGAGCAACACTAAAGTGAAAAAAATTTAGCCCCCAAAAATGTCATTTGATGCCCCAAAACACTCCTTGAAGATTTGAGATCATGTTTTGCCAAACTAAGTCTCGTTAGTAAAACATTCCCATGAGCTAATTCATCCAATTTTTACACTATGAAAGCATCAATATGGATCACAAACAATATAACGATGCAATCCAGATCACAACTCCCCACTTTTGGAGGATTTTGGTCCCCAAAATATTCTACTAAATGAGGTGACGAAACGTTTCCTACACCTTTTTTCTGGTGTACGATTTAGCTTTTCCTGAAAATTGTCCTTTCAACGTACTCAATCTACCAAAGGTCATTGTACCCATGTCTTGTAGTTCTAGACCTCTTCTGCAAAACTATGTTTTCTATCAACTTTACCTGTGCGTCTAGTTCCAAATCCGCTACAAAGGTAGGATGTGTTCATCTTCCTTATCTAACATGGAAGGCTCATAGAGTTTCAAATTCTCTATATTTACAACTAAGTAAATGCACATATTTGATGGTAAACTGAGTCGATATGCATTATCACCCACCTTTTTTAGTATCTCAAATGGACCATACCTCAAAGCCTTGATTTTCTTACAAGGCCCTTATAACCTCTCCTTGTTCAACTATAACCATACTTTGTCTCCCACCTTGAGAAATTTCTCTGTTCTATGTTGATCATTCCTAGCCTTATATTTCTCTTGTGATTTCTACAGTGTCTCTTTGACCTGTAGATGGATCTTCCTTATCTTCTCTACAATTTTTTCATCCCTAAAGGCATCTCTTTTAAGATCTTCCCCCACTCCTCCTTTCTTTCCATATCCAATCTCCAAAACTGAAGGCGAAAAATATCCAAACTAGGTTTCAAATGGGAACTTTCTTGTAGAAGTGTTGGCTTTTATATTGTAAGAATGTTGTATATATACCATATTTTCATCCCAAGTATTCATATGCTTCTATTTGTATCCCCTTAGAAGTTGCACCAAAGTCTGTTGATTACTTTTATCTATCCATATGTTTGTGGATGGAATGTTGTATATCTCCTCAACTTCGTACCCATATTCTACCACAATGTAGTCTAGAAGCACTGAGAAACATTTTATCCTCGTCTAAAATGATGCTTCTTGATATCCCAAAGTGCACCTAGACCTATCGAAATAATAATTTCACTGCTTCTTTCCCACTAATGGTATTTTTACGAGGCGTCATAACACGCATCTTGTTGAATTTGTTAACTACCACAAACAGGTAGTCATGTCCCTCCCTAGTTGTTGGTAAAATACCCACAAAGTCCATGAAAATTCTGTCCCAAGGACGAGTAGGTACAAGTAAGGGATGATATAGAACCTGTTTCCTATTGTTAGGCTTGTTGGTACAACAAAGCATGCATATTCTTATGAACCTAGCTACCTACTCTTGCATTTTATGCCAATACACATATCTCTGCAAGTTAGCTATGGTCTTCCCTACGCAAAAATGTCGTGCAACCTTAGAGGTGTGAGCCTCTCTAATTAGCTAGAACCACTGACCTCTAGGAACACAACTTATCAAGACTATAGAGTAATCGATCATACAGATGGCATTCAATGTTTTTGTCACCATCATGCACATGACTTTGACTTTGAAACTACTGAAACACCTCCTTGAAGTCCTCATTCTCTGAATATTCCTCTTTGTATACATCATGGGTGAATGGCTCCATGTGCATAAGAGTTCCCAAAGTCGTGATATTTAGTGTGGGGGGCCTTGAAAGCATGTCAGCTAACTTGTTTTTGTTTCCCTTCTAATAATTGACCACCAAATGAAACTATTGTAGAAATCCCATCCACTTGTAATGCTTAATATGTTACAGCTTACTTTAGGCCTCCAAGTATTGTAGTGGCTAGTGATCCTTATGGATTACTATCTCCTTTCCCATTAGACAGTGCTTCCACTTCTTCATAGCTTGCACCAGGGCATAGAGCTCCTTGTTGTAGGTAGGTGTTGAAGCCCCGAAAATCGGGTCAGCAACAAGGGGGATACCTGCTTGGTCCAGAGCTTGGTTGGAAGCTCCTTTTCCGTTTGGTATAGCGGGTCCGATTTGGGATATGGGACCAGTTTCCCAATTCAAGTGTGTGTGAGAGAAAGATTGATGTTTCTGGTTCAACAGTTCCTAATTAAGATGCTCTAATTCTAACTTTAATCTAATGACATGCAATTGTATTCTAATAAAACCGAAACTTCTAAGTTTATACTAACCCGGGATGTAATCTTTCTTCTGTGCAATCTAAAATGGTTTCAAATAACAATCGGTAATAAAGATCATTCAACTGTTATAAGAAAAGAATTCAATATAGATAAACCACTTCACATAAAAAGTTAGGTGAAACAGTTGTGAAAAACATATTACACAGTAAGCTATTCATATATTAAACACAAATAAATAGCTATCACCGTACAAAAGTGCCAAATGATAACTCAGGCATTCAAGTATTAACATATAAACAACTGAACTTAAATATCGCTTTAACACAAAAGATAGAAACAGTTAAGAGATAGAAGTACAATTTATAACTAGTTCTACTCATGAGCTTCAAGCGATAACGATTTATCTCTTCTTAATCCAACATCCACTAAGAGTACAGAAGTGCAACATCAGTAGCAGATATCAAATGCAAAAATCAATAAATCCTGTTCCATTCATTCATCAAAACCTCCTCGGAGGGTGCAAAAGTGCATGTTCTGAGGACAAGTTTTTCATAAATTTTTGGACCCTTCTCTAAATGCATAAGGGTTTAAATACTACTAACTACATCTAAAAATAACTTATTTACAAAAATACAGGATACGGTTTAAATGACCGTCCTTTATATAGACAAAATAAAGCAAAACTATTTATAAAATTAAATCAATATCTAACTATTTCTGTATCTGCTCCTTAGCATCGCAAGCATGCATTTAGCATTTGATTGCGAAAAGTCGGTTAGCCAACTTCAGGCTTTAACTGTGCTGCAAAAATAGAAATGGTAAGAGCTGGTGCCACATCTTCGGCAGAACTGATGATGCTTTTGAGAGTAATACACAGACTGTGTGGTTTCACTAAATACTTTTGAGGATATTTCTGACCATTACCGCTGATTTTCGAATTCAAAAATTACCTTTTATCTTTGACATGCTTTTTTCCGAATTTCTGGGACTTTCAAGTAGTTGAGCAATTAGAAGCTTTCCATTTCGAGAAGTTTTACCCAGCGCATCGGAAACTACCTTCGTTTCTTAATCCGGGCTTCCTTGGTGCGATTTTCGCCTCTTGCGTACTTTCTTGTAGCGGATGTAAAGTTGAAATTTTGTGAAAGTAATGATTCTGAGAGCTCTTGACCTTGAGTCTTAAACTGTCTATTTTTTATGTCAGCGCTGTCCAGTACCCATTTAACCATGTTTGTATAGGGGATAATTTTAGGCCTCATCGCTAGCTAGTATAGGAACGAACAAGCTAAGTCTGCAACTAATGCTTCAAAAGAATTTTGTGAGCCTGCAGTAGTCGTAACCCCCATTACCTTAGGATTCTCTTTCTCAAGTAGATTATACATGCATTTCCAAGTGGAAATACCCGCATCTCTGTTGCATGCGGTGTCTGTGTACAAAGGTGCCATTTCTTTAACTTCAGACATCAGAGCCTTGCCTTTCTTCTCCATAGTTTCCTGTATACTGCTTCGTATAATTCTTTGTTTTTTGTTCCTACAGTTTACAAGTGAGGTGAGAGTAATAATAAGGAATAATGACAGGAAAGCTTTAAAATGCCAAAGACACGCAAAAGTGTATCACCTTACTTGAACTGGTTTCTGGATAACCACAAAACCGTATTTCATTAACAACTGGCAACTACCTCATTAATTAGCATTAAACCACATAACCAGGTCTCGTTTTATGAAACAGTTTTCAAAGAGTGAGCCGAGAGATTTTGCGATGGAGTAATTTTGCGATTTGTTTCGCAATATCGTAGATTGTTGTATCGCATTATCGCAAGATCGCAATATCGCAATATCGCACTGTCATTCTTTTGTAAGATCACTTTGTCGCTCTATCGCGATATCGCGATATCACAATATTGCATTTTCGCAACATCACATAATCGCGGTATGTGCTTATTTCGTGTTAATGTATTTCTTGCGATGTGCGATTTTGCGATATGCGTCATCGCATATCGGCGTTTTCTGTGGTTTTCCAGCGGAAGTGCGTTTGAAGGCATGCGATGCGATATTTGTTTTTCATTATGTAATCTCGCATCGCAATCTCGCATACTTAGAGTTTGGCTTGTAAGAAGACATCCTGTTATCCTTTCTGTGACGTGATATTCCTTAAGGAGTGACTTTATTTTTCCTCACCGTGAAACTTAAGCTTTTTTAGATTTTGCAAAGGTATTTTCCTAAGTTTATGATGGTGAGGTTTATTAAAAAGGAAATGTTAGCACTAATTCATTTTTAAAAATGTTTTTGACTAAGGGTCCCCACTTATTTAGTATTAGTAATAACGCTAAATAAGAAGGGGGGGTGTTGGTGGCCATAACAGTAGGGTAATTACGAACTGTTGAAAATAATACTGAGAGGGGGGGTGAATCAGTATTATCTAGTTCTTTTAACAAATCTTCCTTATTTACACTTTGAATTATTTTTGCATATCAGTACCTTAAAATAATGAGCAAGAAAAACAGACAGTCACATCAAAGAACACCAGATATAAGGTGGAAACCCAATGTGGGTGAAAACCACCTGCTGCATTATGTCTCTATCTTATTTCAAATTAGAAACTCCTTTTAATGGTCTTGTGCTGGTGCAGTCTTTTACCAGTACGCAGGCTGCAACCTGCAGAGAGCTACAACTCTCTCTCGTTTTCCAGTCTCTCCTGGAAGGGAGCTACAACCCCCTACTTCTTTTCTTTCAAGGACCACTTTTCATAAAATTTCAAACTGGATCCATAAACATCAAATGATCATCAAGTACCAGTAAGTCACCCAGATAACCAGATCCACAATAACAGTAAACTAAACCAGAACACCTTATCAACAAAAAAAAAATAGTTAACAAAAGATCTTAAGACAGATACGCAATTTCCTTTTCTCTGGCCTG
>APFE030948199.1:0-13279 GCA_000404065.3 Pinus taeda | reverse complement strand
AATGTAGCTGGAGCATTGCAAAGTCCAAATGGCAAAACATTGTAAGCATAAGTTCCCCAAGGACAGGTGAAGGTGGTTTTGTCCTGGTCTTCTAGGGCTATCCTTATCTGGTTGTATCCACTGAAACCATCCAGAAAAGAGAATGATGATTTGCCAGCGAGGGTGTCTAAGACTTGGTCGATAAATGGCAGTGGAAAATAGTCTTTAAGTGTGGCTTTGTTTAGTTGTCGGTAATCGACACAAATACGCCACTTACCATTTTTCTTGGGCACCACAACCAATGGGGATACCCACTGACTGTCAGAAATAGGATATATAAAATTGACTCTCAATAGTTTTTGTAACTATTCTCTGACAATATCTTGAAGTACGGGGTTCATCCTTCTTTGTGGCTGCCTCACTGGTTTAATAGTATTGTCTGTGTAAATATGATGAGTGCACGTATCAGGATGAATGCCATGCATGTCTGTATAATCCCAAGCAAAGGCTTTCTGGTATTTTCTCAAGAGTTGGATTAATCTTTCTTGTTGAGATGAGTCCAAATGATTGCCTATGTTCAAAGTTTTCCCTGGACTGATCTCTATAACCTTACTCTGAGTGTTGGTGATGGATTGAACTGGAAAAATGTCATGAAAAGTGGTTTGTAAAGAGTGGATGGTGCATGTCTCCTGAAAATTTTGAGCTAAAAGTATATCTGCAGCGTGATATTGGTCATGTCTCAAATTTTTAGAGATATCTGGTTGAGCAAGAAATAGTTCTACCAAATCATTATTGTCATGTTCTTGAAAATTATAGATTTGGTCAATGTTGAAAAGGGGTTGTACTTCATTTTTGTCATTAAATTTGTCATCAAGCCACAAATTATGTGTAACTGCTGGTGATTATGCCGAGGGGTAGAGGGTAAGTTGTTTTCTCTCAGTCCCTCTCGAAATGATCATGTTGCCAGAACGACATCCTATAAATGCATCAGCAGTTGCTAACCAAGGCCTACCAAGAATGATAGGGTGTCCTCCTAAATTAGATTTGGGTTGGAGGACTAAAAAGTCCACCGGATACTCCCAAGAGTCCAGTGAGACAATTATGTCTTCCAAAATCCCTTCAGGAATCACTTTAGACCTATCAGCTAATTCAAGAACAATTGTTGTATGTTGCAGATTGGTAAGCTGAAGTGTTCTCATGGTCTCTAAGGTCATTACATTAATTGTGGCTCCAAGATCGATCAAAGTGTTTGGAATTTGTATGTTGTTAATGATGGTAGTTACTTTGGGAATGCCAGGATCAACATACTTTTCTATGGAAACGGTATTGGTCATAAGTCATGCTAAATGTCCTATGACATGAATAGTTTGAGGATAAATCCTTCTTCTAGCAGGCTTCTTGAGGCACATGTCTTTGATGGCTTTAGTGTAGATAGGAATGTATTTTATAGCTTGCAGTAATGGAATTTTTATGTAGACATTTTTAAGCTCATCTAAGACATCAAATTGTGGTATGGACAATGGAGGTTTAATGTGGACCAATCGGTCTGGAAAAGGTGGGTTCAATTGTTGCATTTGCTTATCATTGATATCATTGTTTGATTTCTTCTGATTTGTTATCTCTTTTTCGTTTTCTATATTTTCTTCTCGCCTATCTGTTATTGGAGACTCTCTCTGGAGTACCTTGCCAGACCTCAAGTTTTTGTTCTGTAAAGGTAATGTGGAATATGAAGTTCCTTCTTCTATATTGTAGGCTGGCCTCTCTGCTCTATTATTCGGATTTGGGACAGTTTGAGTAGGAATTTGCGTGGGTCTGGAAGGTTGGGAGTTAGTTGGAAATTGGAGTTGTGGTGGATTTATTGGTGGAGGAGCAGGCAGTGCCTGTTGAGTAGGCTGAGGTGGATAAGCAGCTTGCTGAGGGTACTGTTGATATGGTTGAGGATGTGAGTACTGTTGGTATGGTTGTTGATACGATGGATATGACTGAGGATATGTAGGATAAGGTTGAGAATACTGTTGAGATGGTCTCCATTGTTGTTGTGGGTTGTTTTGGGGCTGCCATGGCATTGGTACATTCCATGAATTCTGCACATACATCTGATCATTCATAGGAAATTGCAAGTTTTGATTTGGGAACATACCTTGAGGTGCTAGCCTTGGCTGCCATGGTATTTTTGCGCCCATGTAATACATGTTTTCCATCTCTGCATTGGCTGCCATGTTATAGTTCTGCAAAACCTTAACCTTAGGACAATTAAATATGTCATGATGTTGAGTACAGAAAGCACAAACTTGAATGCTATCTTGTGGACAGTCCTTTAATGCATGTTTCTTTCGGCACTTGGGGCAGAAAATGGACATTACCTGATCCTCAGCTTCTTGTTTCTTTTTGGCTTTTAAAGTGTCAATTTGGTTCCCTATTGTGCTTAACAAATATGTCTTGAATTCTTCTAACAGGTTGCCTATCTCAGCCCTTGTGACACTCGTTGAATTGGACTTAGTGGCCTTGGATGACAGGGTTCTTTTTCCCATCTTAGCTTTACTCCTTGAATACTTTTCGCATAGATCAGCGATTTCTTCAAAGGGTAAAACAGAGATGTCACCTTTACCCATTAAATTGAGGTCATCCATGTATTCTTCTCTGATACCTTTCAAGAATATTGTGCGGGTCAGTTCAAGAGGCATAGTTCGGTGTTTAGATTTTTTTAAGTTATAGATAAATCGTTCTAAGTATTCCTCTAAGGTTTCATCCTCTTGTTGGGTCATTCTAAAGATGTCATCTTTAGAGTCTTTAGATCTGCAATAAGGTTGATATTTCCTTAGAAATACTTTTCTCATACCATCCCAATCTGTGATAGTATGTTCACCAAGCCCCATGAACCATCTCAAGGCTGATGCTTTTATTGTGGCTGGAAAAAGTCTGAGCCTATGGGCATCATCAGTATAGCTATATGTCCGACATACAATGTCAAATTCGAATAAGAATGAGTCCGGATCTTCCGAAGCCATACCATAGAAATTAGGTAGCACTGATGGTGGTATATTTTTCATTTTGATCTCATCAACTTCCTGGGGTTCTTGTATGGGAAAAAGAAAAGTGAACTCTTCCTCATCTCTGCGTCTTTGATTTAGTGCTGACCCATCTCCTTCCTCAGCCATCTTAATGGATTTATCAGAGTCACTTCCTTCAAAGAAGGGATTAAGATAAGAGTGTTCAGTCTCTGGAGAGTGTTCAATCTCTGGAGTGTATTGAATCACTACACTACTTTATCCTTGTGTGGCAGACCTAGGAAAGTCCCTCTTCTGAGATTTATGTATATATAAGGTTTGCCTTTCAACGAGCGTAAGTCTCTGTCCTGATTTTTGTTTATCCTCTAAGGCTTGAATGAAATTTTCCTCAGCTGGTGTTGAATTCTTTACAGAGTCTGCTCCTGATGATGATGGGTTAGTTTTTGAAGGGTGGGGGGTTCTTCTGAATCTACCCTGATTGTCTCTAAACCTTGGCATAAATGAGCATGATTTTAACTAGATTTTTGTTGATTTTTTTCTATTAAACTTTCAATCCTTTAAGTACGCCTCCCTGGCAACGGCGCCAAAATGTAGTGTCCTATCTAGGGGGGCTAGATCGGTCTAAATTAATTGTCAACCAGGGTGCGTTTACTTAGAGGCGTGTGCCTAAAATATATAAGCATAAAGGATCTACTCTAAATCTATGACTCCTAAGTACAGTGTTGGGATTAAATCTATTGTTAAACTAACTAAGCATTAAATCATATGCTATTAACAACTAAAATGCAATTCCTATCATGCTGTATATGACTATCTTGAAAGGCTCGGTCCCCTTACAGAGACATCAACATGCAACCCCTGTTCAATATCATTCAGCAATCATGAATATTTAAAGAAGGCATGTAAAGGAAAATTCATAACCATTATCCATATCAGTGTTTTATACACAACTCCGAGATCAAATCCTTTACGGGATGCAATTCATAATCTAGGAGAGGGTTATTCAACACATGTACAGACATCTAATTAACGCATTCATCACTGCCATCAAATCTCTGAATATATATATAATTCGCATTCAAGTTTCATTCAATTGAATTGACTATAAACGAAATTAAAACTACAATGTGAATATAATGCAAATATAAACGAAATGTGAACATAAACGAAATGTATGTCGGTATACCACATACGCAGGGCCCGTCCGCGTCTCTGGCACACCGATAATCACACCACGATCACAATATTAAAACGAAGTATGCAATATTAGATTGAAAAACCAAAGGTTCTGTTCAGAAGTGACAATATCAAAACGTAACTGTAATATCAAACGATAGTGTATATGTGTGTAAACGAACATAGGTCCCGGTCTGGTCTTTTAATTACATGCGGTACATCCCTTGAAAAATGGATGTTTATCCATAGCAGCTGTTGCTGCTTTTGGTAAAAACGCAGAGATATTCCTAATCGACTTATGCATAAAATCAAAATCAAAATAGGAAACAACTTAAAATCGAATGGACAAAAACTGAATGCTGTTGCTGCCTTTGTGCCAACATGCCAGAGTTGACTAAGCGTTGACCGTGCAGATAGGAGGAATGTTTCCAATGCGAGATAGGTGCTTGTCCATGCTTTGACATTCCTCTTTTCATCCATGCCTTCTGCTCCTACCTAGCTGCCATGCCACATGTCACATAATAAGCCATTTACAGGTTGTTGAGACTTCCTGTAGTGATTTAGCCTTAAAAATTCCTAATTTGTCAACACAAACCCCTAAATCATTAATATGCATGTCAACAACTATAAACTATTAAATTAATTAATTTCCAAGGCATTTGAGGAATGGATGATGAGAAAAAGGTAGGAAATGGTCATGTTTTGGGAGGGAAAAAGGGTCTTAGAATGGTACCAACAGTACCTTTGATCATGGTTTCTCCTGTATCAAGCTCACGAATAGCACATCTGTTTGATTGAAACACCACTTCATTTCCTTGATCACACATTTGACTCACACTCAACACGTTATGCTTTAGACCATGAACATACATAACATTCCCAACTTTAACCTTTTCTTTCAATAAAACAAATCCTTTACCTTTTATGATCGCAGGAGTGTCATTCCCAAATGAGACATTCTTTTCCTTTTCTAAGGCATTATATGAGTGTAGTTTTTCTTTGTCACCTGTCATGTGTTTTGAGCATCCACTGTCGATATACCACTGGTTTTATTATCCTTTTGCATACAGGGCTATACCACATCTTTCTGTTTGCGGTTCTTTCTTTCTCCATATTTTGGGATTTAAGAGAGTTTGTGCCTTTTGAGATATTTGCCGAAATTTACTCCTCCATTCAGATTCTTCATGGCCAAAGTTGTTATAGATTGAGCATTCTATTTCATTTTCAAGAAGAGAAAAGTTATTATAGGAACTTTTCTTGATTCCTATCACATTCCTTTGATTTCGTGCTTCTCTTGTCATGATGGTTTTGTAAGCAACACATTGAGCCGCTTTGTGTCCAAAATTATGACATGAGAAACATTGACCATTGAAGAAGTTCCTGTGATTATCGAATCCATTGATGTGGTGATTGTAGTTTCTATTCATCGTTGAAACAAATTGAGTATGTTTTACCTGAGGTTGGTTGTGACTTCTATTCATCCTTGGAGAAAACTAAGCCTGATTTACCTGGTGATATGCTTTATGCCTTTGCTGACGATTATCGTATTATTCATTGTTCTTTGCTGCATCAAGATAGCTTTTAGTGAAGGTTGACGACTTCTGTGATTAAGGTGCTTCTTCAGAATATCCAAGACCTGTCTTTATCATAGGAGAACACTGCACTTTCATAATTTCATTTAAGGTTTCTGATCCTTTAGCAAATCTAAGATTGAGATATTTTGTTTTCTCAAGATCTTTTCTTAGACCCACAATTTCACATTCCAGTTTTTCATTGTGTTTTTCTCTTTCAACAAGTTGATATGTTAAGGTATCTATAATCATTTTCTTTTCTTCTAAACATATTTTGAGTTTAGAGATTTATTCATGAATTTCATATTCTTCTAAAGCATCCAAAAATTTATCATCTTCATAAGCCATTAGAATTCTATAGTCATTACTATTTTCATCTTCATCGCTATTTGATAATACATCGCTATCTTCATGAGTATAGTAGCTCTTTTTACTTACACTTTGTTTTATATTCCATATTGCAGATTCCTTCCCTTTATCATATTTATCTTTATGAGGACATTTGGCAGCATAATGACTGACTTTACCATAGGAAAAACATTTGAAAGGTAGTTTACCTCTAAATATTCTAGAACCCCGTTGAAGCTTCTTGAAAAAGTTTACTTCATCTTCTTCTTCTTAAATATGTCCTAATTCATTGAGTTCTTCTTTTCCTTTTGCTGAAGCTTTAAATGCGACTTCTCTCATATCTGATGGGCCTCCTTTCTCATCTCAAAGGCAGTTAAGATTTTGTGAAGTTGTGTCATAGTAATAGTTTGTAGATCCTGATTTTCTTCTATGGCAGATACTTTTGATTCAAATTTAGCAGACAAGGATCTTAAAACTTTCTCAACTAAGGTAACTTCCTTTATCTCTTCACCCATATTTTTCATGCAATTGACAACCTCATCTATATGTAAGAAGTAACTAGCAATACTTTCATCATTGTGCATCTTAAGAGTTTCATATTGAATTTTGAGAGTTTGTAGTTTAACACGTTTTACCTGAGAGTCTCCTTCGTAGCTTAGAATGATTTTGTCCCATATTTCTTTGGCTGATTTGAGTTGCATAACTTTGACAAACTCTTATTTTGACAGACTTTCCAACAATGTATTGACAGGGTTTCATATTGTTTTTTACCTGTCGTATATGTAGGAATTGTTGATGGAAATGTATATCCTCCTTCCATGATTTCCTTGACATCTGTTCCAAGTGATTGAAGGTAGGATGTGATTCTTATCTTCCAATAAACAAAGTTTCTCCCATCAAAGATTGGCGGTTTGATGGATCCCCCGCTTTCTTGATTACTCATGATTATGGATCTTCCTTCAAGCGATCAAACTTCTTCTGAAGGACCTGCTCTGATACCAATTGTTGGAAATAATATTGAGAGGGGGGGTGAATCAGTATTAGTAACTCAATAATTTTTCATTTCCATAGGCATATTTGTATATGCTACTTTAGCTAAGTGAACCAACGTGTACACATGACTGTTATTAAAGCAACTAGCGTATATGCAGAGAACTATTGTTTTACCCAATTTATCAAGTATTGAACTTTAACTAGTATGTCAAATATTAATTAGAGAGTGCAGTAAAAGTAGAATAAAGCATAAGCATCACACATGAACACCAATATATAAGGTGGAAACCCAATGTGGGTAAAAACCACCTGTTGTTGTCGTCTTTGTCTTCTTTTAATAATAAGAAAATTCTGTTTACAATTTTGTACTAGTGCAAACTTATACCAGTACACAGGCTTCAACCTGCAGAAGGCTGCAACCTTCTCCAATTTCCTAGCTACTACTGGAAGGGAGCTACAACCCCCTAGCTCTTGTACTAGCCGATATGTTTATTAGCACGTAGGCGCCGACCTACAGAAGGCTACAACCTTCTCTCTTCCTCCAGGGACCACGTTTCATAAATTGTCAGACTAGATCCATCAACAACATCATAACTGACATTCAATCATCAGATATATCTGCATCACCCAATCACCTTTTGAACCAACCACAACCGAATCAATCAATCACTTTGACAACCCATCAATCTGATCATTCAGAATACTATCACCAGAACATAATAACTAGAACCCAAGCCAGAACACCGAACTTGAACAACAAACAGAAGCAACTAAAACATATTTTATAAGGTATACGCTACTTCCATGTGTCGAACCTATGTGTATACATGCTTTTCTCAAAGCCAACCAGCGTATACATCTGCAAATATAAATTCATAGTTCTGTAGCTATTCCAGATTTTAATTGTACCCAAATCATATCATTTATAGAATAATATATGCATCAGTATTCAGATCTAGAATATACATGAGCAAAAACACATAATGATAGTTCATTTTACGCCTTAAGATCTTGATCCATCATTAGATATAATCCCTCATCATCTGCTAAGGTTCATCCTTGGTTCAGATCCAACATTGCACCATAGCCCAATAACCTACATACTAGATCTCACAATTCATCAGATATTCGATACTTGCACACCTTTGCCTAATGATCTTCTCCTCCTTTTATAGTTTGTAGGCCTTTCTCAATACCATGGACCAAAACCACTTCGGACCAATACCTTAGACCAAATACCTAGGGTCAATACCTCAGACCAGATACCTTGGACCAATACCATGGATCAAAATATCATGGACCAAATACCTCGAACCAAAAACTTAGTTTTCCAAGGTATATGCACTTTCCCTTCTGTGAATACTGATCTATAATTATTTGTTGTTTTCCTGCTATATTGTGATCTTTCATCTGAGTGAGTTGCCATCAAGGACAATACCTATATCATAATGCCAACACTGACCTTTGTAGAAGCTGCGCAATCCTCAAGGAATGAATTCCTTCTGCATGTAAGAGATATTCTCATAGGAATGTTCTAGCAACTGATAGTACATTGTCCCTGCCTTTAATCTCAACTGGGTCTTTGTCTAAACTTACATGCATGAGTTATTTATGAGAGAATATTTAGTTATCTGGAGAACACTAGTTGCATGCATGCATGCATTAACTGACTGAACTCACAATTAGTTCCATAAACTGTTTGGAACTAATTTAACTGGACTTAACTTAGTTAATTGAGCTAACTAATTACAGCTCAAATACAACTCATCCTTATCTCCTTAATTAAGGGATAACTTCCTCAATCAAAGGGATAACTGTTGCATGTCTTCGAAAAGACTTTATGTTTGAATTTCACCAACTAATTATGATCCAGATGGATGTTGGTGGCCACCCACCTATCCCATTTGGACCCTCACAGCTATCTCTTTCAATTTTTCAGTTTCCGTAATTGTAGCACAATTTACTATTTTTAGCAGTTTTTTGAGTCCTGAACTTCCGGAGCCGTTTTGAGGCCTTAAATTACATTTTTTGGGAAATCTGGGGGCAACATGGGTTTATGGACTGATGTTGCCCTTCCCAAAGTGGCAGTGCTCAAATAGATTTTTCTAATGAGCTATTGTACGCGTCAAACGAAGATCGTATGCCAAAGTTACGACCCTGGGAAATTGATGTACTAATTTACCCAAACAGGGCCCACAATTTGGCGTTTCATCTTCTAGGGTTAGGTTTTGGGATGTTAAGGGTTTTTCATTGTTTCTCAACAATAAATAGGCCTTCAAGCCTCATTGTAGCATGTAGCCACCGCATCTCTTCTCAAAGATAAGCTACCATCGCCCTAGCTGCTTATTTCCATTTTCTGTTTGTAAGCATATCTCAGTATTTTACATTAATGAAATGAAATGTTATTTCCGCTGCATATTTGTGTTTATGGTTATCTCTGTAATTTGTTGCGTTCCTATTTAAATCCGGATCAGTGGTATCAGAGCGGTCTGTATTTGCATGTCCCCAACGAGGTCGGGATATAAGGAGTTAGGGCTTGAACTGGTCGAATCTTTGCAAGACCAGCCTCACAAATCCCGACGACCTCCCACGGCGGATGAAAAGAAAGATGAGGGGGCAGGAGATCCTATCAAAATCTTGCTCGAAGAAGCCCTCGAGTGACAAAGGAATGCGATGATGGATAGCTTTGCGCAGATCCTTCAGTGGCTACCTAGAGGTGACGCATCGACTTCCAACAACTACTCTGGAAATGCCACACCATTTAAGGTAAATTTAATTTTGAAATCCCCATCTTCGAGGTTCAAATAGACGCAAATGCTGTAGATAAATGGTTAAATCTGCTAGATGGGTATTTTTCTGTTCATGAATTTTTGAGTCAGGAAAAGATTGTTTTTACTCTTCTCAAAGCAGCCCCCCACATCAAGGACTGGTGAGAAACCTACTGCGAGCAGAAGAATGAAAGCACAGGCTCACTATTTTCAGCCGCACCCACTTGGGATCATTCAGGGATGCCATCAAGGAGCAGTACTACCCTGTCAAAAGCTATGAGGACAAATACATCAAATGGACCACGTTGCGGCAGGGAAGGGAACAAGATCTATCGGAGTTCACAAAATTTTTTCATACCCTTCGCACACAGTTGGGTATCAAAGATTCTGATCTGCATTTGGTACTCAAATATTGTGGCTGCCTACACAGATACATCTAGGAAGATATGGAGTTCCTGAACATCTCCTCGCTCGGCACAGTGCCAACACGCTGTCAAAATCGAGCAAAAGTTCAAACAGAAGAAGCGAGACTTTGGATCTGCAAATCCGAAACCTAAAGGACAAAGCCAAGGCGGGGTGACCCAAGACAACCCGTCGAAGCCGGAAGAAAAGAACAACACCATGAAGCAGAAGAAGGACAGAGGAAAGTGGTGTGAGTTCCACAAGAGTTCCACTCGAAACACGAGCATATCGACAGCGGCCACCCGCTGAAGAAGAATAAAACCCAGTAGTGTGATCAGAGTCTGAGTAGCCATGGAAGAAACACTATTCTACGCGGCACAATGGAGGGCCACACCAACGCGGTGACGGCCATCGCGACCCCGATTGACAACTCGGACATGATCATCTCTTCATCCTGCGACAAGTTGATCCTCCTGTGGAACCTAACCAAGGAGCCCGAGAAGTATGGTGTCCCACGGCACTGCCTAACTGGCCACTCACACTTAGTCCAAGACGTGGTCATCTCCTCTGACGGCCAATTTTCCCTCTCCAGCTCCTAAGATGGTGAGCTCCACCTCTAGGATTTCAACACAGGCCTCACCACCCTGCGCTTTGTTGGCCACACCAAGGACATCCTAAGCGTCGTGTTCTCCATCAATAACCGACAGATCGTTTTTGCCTCCCGTGACCGCACCATCAAGCTTTGGAACACCCTTGGCAAGTGCAAATACACCATCCAGCCCAATGTAGAGGGCCACTCCAACTAGATCTCCTGCATCTACTTTTCCCCTTCAGCCACCAACCCCACCATCGTGTCATGCTCATGGGACCACACGATAAAGATATGGAATTTTACCAACTGTAAGCTCAGGAATACGCTCATCGGACACAGAGGCTATGTGAACACGACCGTCGTTTCACCCGACGGTTTAATTTACGCCAGTGGCAGCAAAGACGGGGTTACTATGCTATGGGATTTGGCAGAGGGGAAGTGGGTTTACTCGCTGGATGTCGAGGATATTATTTATGCCCTGTGCTTTAGCCCCAACAGACACTGGTTCTGTGCTGCCACTCAGCAATGTGTGAAGATCTGGGATCTGGAGAGCAAGAGCATTGTGGCCGACCTTCGGCCCGATTTCATTCCCAACAAGAAGGCTCTGATACCACTGATCTGGATTCAAACAGGAACGCAACAAATTATAGAGATAACCATAAACACAAAGATGCAGTGGAAATAACACTTCATTTCATTAATGTAAAATACTGAGATATGCTTACAAACAGAAAATGGAAATAAACAGCTAGGGCGATGGTAGCTTATCTTTGAGAAGAGATGTGGTGGCTACATGCCTCTAAATTGTGTTACAATGAGGCTCAAAGGTCTATTTATTGTTGAGAAACAATGAAAAACCCTTAACATCCCAAAACCTAACCCTAGAAGATGAAACACCAAATTGTGGGCCCCATTTGGGTAAATTAGTACATCAATTTCCCGAGGTAATAACTTTGGCATACGATCTCTATTTGACGCATACAATAGCTCGTTAGAAAGATCTATCCAAGCACTACCACTTTGGGAAGGGAAACATCCGTCCATGGACCCATGTTGCCCCCAGATTTCCCAAAAAAACTTCATTTAGGGCCTCAAAACTGCTCCAGAAATTCAGGACCCGAAAAACTGCTAAAAATAGTAAATTGTGCTACAATTACGGAAAATGAAAAACTGAAAGAGACAGTTGTGGGGGTCCAAATGGAATAGGTGGGTGGCCACTAACGTCCAACTGGATGTATCACACAAGTTTCAAGTGGGCAACAAAGTCTGGTTGCATCTGCAGAAAAAACGCCTTACAAGAGCCCATCAGAAACTCAGAGCACTCCGACATGGTCCTTACACCAGTACCAAGGCTACGGGAAACAATGCTTTGAAGCATAGAATTCCTCCACTCCTTCACCTGCACCAAGTTTTCAATGTGGACCATCGTCGACCATGCTTCCCACCATTACTGGACACATCAGAGATTGTAGAACAAGTTCAGCAGATGGAGGAACTCAACACAATGGGGACCATTTTTTCCTAAGGGGGGCAGGAATGATCCAGGTGGATGTTGGTGGCCACCCACCTATCCCATTTGGACCCCCACAACTGTCTCTTTCAGTTTTTCAATTTCCGTAATTGTAGCACAATTTACTATTTTTAGCAGTTTTTCAGGTCCTAAACTTCCGGAGCCGTTTTGAGGCCCTAAACGACGCTTTTTGGGAAATCTGGGGGCAACATGGGTCCATCGACTGATGTATTGATGTTTCCCTTCCCAAAGTAGTAGTGCTTAGATAGATCTTTCTAACGAGCTATTGTACGTGTCAAACGGAGATCATATGTCAAAGTTACGACCCCAGGAAATTAATGTACTAATTTACCCAAATGGGGCCCACAATTTGGCATTTCATCTTCTACGGTTAGGTTTTGGGATGTTAAGGGTTTTTCATTGTTTCTCAACAATAAATAGGCCTTCAAGCCTCATTGTAACACAATTCAGAGGTATGTAGTGTAATATTCCTAATTAGCCATGGCTAATTGGAATATTCGATTTTGCTCAATTTTGCCTTCTATAGTTATTTGTAAATAAAAAGGTGAGGAAAAGGGGACATAACTCACTTTTAGAATAAAATTCACTTCCTAGTAGCACAACATTGTGACTGAAAGGGGAGCCAAGGGGGCCAAAGGACGACGCAGAAGTGGGGCCCATGCAGACACTTGGAGGGACTGCGCAAATGGGAAAAGGAACACGTGGCAAGAGGAGATTATGTTGGAGGAGGTGAGCCTTGGGATTGAGAGAGGCCAATGCTATAAAGGAGAGAGGAGCCTCCTCATTTTGGCATTCAATTATGAGCATTTGGGCTAGTCACTTCGACTTGGAGCACACTGGTTGTTTAGCCTGTCTGCAACACTATTTAGTGCATTGAGTGTCTCCGTTTGGAGATCTCACCCTTAGCCCCG
>APFE030948195.1:0-13631 GCA_000404065.3 Pinus taeda | reverse complement strand
TACTTGTTTGGTTTTGCTGTCTTGGAGAGTTAATTACTCTCCTACTCCAAGACACTAGCCTGATCTATATTGGTGCTTCAGATCCCTAGTAAAAGAAAAGTTACTAAGTTGATTTTACTTTAAGCGTTAATTTTATGGATTTTCTTTAAGACAAAAGGTAGTGGAGATGAAACTGATGGTGTGTAGACTCGATTCAAATCCACTAAAAAGATGCACCTAGGATGATTTACACTACTTTTCTTTTTCAATGAATTCTCTAGCTAAGAGAGTTGGAAAATGAAAAGTTTGATAAAAGAAACTTTCTTAACAGAGAATCAAAGAAACAATCTCTTTATCTTTTCCAAGCATACAACACATGACCACTCATTACTTGCACGAAAATTCCTTTTTCTTTCAAAATACTTCAAATGCTACTTAAAACAAACTTTGCAAAGGAGATATTTTTGTATATTTTCTATTTAACAAAGCATATAAAACTATTCTGACAAAAGCAATTTCAAAATTTATAAAATCCTATGAAACACTCACTCAAAAGAAAATTAAAAGGAAATTTACCTAAAAGCAAATCTAATGAGGCAAAAGCCTACTAAGATAATTCCAGGTTGTTTTACTCGGCAACAATCAAACCAAGGACCAGCTCATACAGAATCACAAACCAGTCAAAAACAAAAATCAAACTCTTTTGTTCTTTTTCTTAAGAATGAAATTCACAACTTCAATCAACAAGCTTCTTCGAAATTCTGCAAAGAGACAACACAAAGGTAGGTTGCTCACATAGGTAGAATTTATGACAGGTCCGACTCCTAAGAAGACTGATAAAACCAGAGAGATCCAGGGTTTCACAACTTATAAATTCAAAGTCACTACAGGACCAATGAAAAAATGAAACCCTAGGGCTAGAACTTCTATGAATTTCACTAAAACTCTTGATGCTAATGAAACAAGTTCAGGTGAAGACCTCTGACAGATAACCAGTGGATCTGGGTAGTAAAAACTAATTAAAGACAAAATCTAAGAGGACAAATGGAAACAATTGAAATTTTCTCAATTTTTGACATGGTACGTAGGCATACTGTTTGCACAGGTGCGTGCACGCTCTACGTACAAAGCTGCAGTGCGTACAAGTACGCACTGTGCTCAACTCAGAGGGTGCGTACTACTGGAAAAACAAAGAAAAACTAAAATATAACTTAACTCTAAGCTAGCCCACCCAAATACACAGTCAAACAGCCAAAAACCAAAAAAGAAATGACTTTTCTCAGATCAAAGTTTCACACAAAGGAAAAATCATTCACATTAATGGAGTCCCCAGCGGAGTCAGCAATTTGTCATGCGGAAAGAGTTAATCTTGCGGACAAAACCAACCTCCCTAGAAGCCTAAGACTTTCTAGTGACAAACAAGACAATTAAGAGCAATCCTTCTCTAAACATGCATTTACCATACAGGAAATCAAGTGTTTAGATCCTACCTGTAGTCCAACGCTGTTGTAGTAGTCTAGCCTCGTCGATCCGGATGAGCTCCTCCTTCTCTTCGAAACCTGCATTCACTAACAATCAAACGATTTCATAACACCTGAATATTCCATAAAACAAAGCATATTCAACATATAGACCAAGGAGTATATGAAACAATTCATTAACAACAAATCATTGAGAAGAATGGACTTATTTGTATTAAGGAAACAAAAAAGAAACCATTACAACCGGAGCCTTGGTGTTGTGCAAGTTCCTCCCAGGGTCCAGCAAGAGTTTTCCTCTACTTTGACAAGCTCACCCACTTCCAAATGAAACAAGAAAGGATGGTAATCTCTCCTCACAAGCTTACAATGGAAGTCCTAATTCCAGCGGCATCTACCCTTTGGAATGTTCAGCTTTTCCCCTCCTCTGGCCCAATGCCTGTATTTATAATGCTCTAGAGGAATTTAATTAGGTCCACCATCAATGGGATAAGCGCCTCTTTGGATGGGGTAGATCCTCTCTTGATGGGATAAGTTCCTCTTTCATAGGGATACATGAACCATCTGGAGGCACTCAATACACATCAAACAAGCTTCTAGAATTGTCTAGAAATAACCACAAGTAACTTTTTTAAGATGAAACTCGTGCCTTTTGACCTTTACAGGAGTACGCACCCACCCCTTTACATACAGAGTGTACAAGTACGCAGGTATTATGAATTTGGGATGCGTACACGCAGGTACGGTTGAGAGAAATTGCGTACCCAGAGATAAATATATTTTTAATGACTTTCTCTCTTTCTTGATGTTTGGCATGGAGAGTAGAGGTATGAGGCTTGCCAAGGAGGATAGTATGACTGTTGATGGAGCCATACTAACTGCAAATACTCATGGTGACAAATTTTAGTGTAACAATATCCATGTCTTTTATATGAAAATCTTTATCTGCCAAAGGCAGATCATCCAAATCACAGTGAGGGGTAGTGATAGGTGCTACATTGAGTGCCATGGGGGTTTCCATTCTGGTTCTTATGATTTCAGATAGGAAGATGGGGTTTTTATATGGAATTGGTGAAAACAGATGGTCTGGGGAAACTTGGGTTTTTCCAATTAATTACAGAGAAAAGCAAGTATTTATAGGTTTTTTGGATGGAAACTAGTAAATACCTATTTTAGTAACAGGAAATGGAATGCAAGTTCACTTGGTGTGAATGGAAAACTTGGAGCGACATTGAACTGCAATTTTGAGGGTGGTTGACAATTGGGTGTATGAGCTAGTTGACCTCAACATTCAGGTTGCATGCATGTGTTCACGGAATAGGATTAAAAAATTATTATTATTTTTTATTTTATGAAAAGTCGAAACTTTTGGCGGGTTCAGGATTTGGATAGATGGCATCAGTCGGAAAATGATTTGTCATTTTGTTGGTAGCGAGAGGTAGTAAGTTATTTTCATCACACTGCTAGTGGAGGGGAGGTGGTATTTGGGTGAGACCATGCAATTCCTTACAACTTTTGACACATAGCACAGATACTGTTTACAAAACCACATGCCATTACATGCTAAAGGGCGACCATGGAGGGCCATGCGATATGTGCGACAACCGTTGTATCTACAGGATTACATCGGAGGACTGTGAGGGAGGTGAAGTGTTTTAAGGTTAACGGGGGGTGGGTCCAATATAATTAAAGGCTTTTAATTACATCGGGGGTGACATGATTGGTTGAAGTTATTAATTAGTTGTGAGGATTAATTAATTCTTTTATTAGCATGGCGTGGCTCAGGCTCTTAATTAACTATGGATTAGTTAATTAATCCCATTTATTGACTTTATTATTGTTATATTCAACCGAGGGGAGGGATATATAAAAATGTAGGGAATTTGCAGATTTATAATGATACAGGGGTGGGTAACTTTTATATAGGCGAATTACATAATAACATGTATTAGTGGTTAATATGACCTTGTGAAGTGAGTGCTAAGTTTAAAACATTTTCATATATAAATTCAAAACTTAGGCTAAGTGAATATCGGGGTTTATATGGAAAGTTTTTTATTTTCTAAAATGAATAACTTATGAAGGGGTGTGATTATTGGTGAAGGGGCTTAAGTGATTAAGATATTATAAATTATTGGGTCGAGCGTTTGGTCTCTCCAAAAGTCAGAGAAATGCTCTGAGCCGCTCTAACTTGATAGATACCTTGGCACTTAGGGGAAATTAATGAAAATTTAGGGGAAATGAGTAGGGAAGTTAATTATTTTTGACGTTGCTTTCTTGATGTGCCTTCCATCTGATACATGCCTTTGCCTTGTGATGAAAGTAAAATATTTACACATTTAAAGTTATCATTCACCACATATTATTTTGCAACCATCATCTACTTACCCTACCTAATTAACCTAGCATTTTTACTTCTTCATTAGGGTGCACTTATATTGGTGAACCCTTATCAAACTTTCTTTTATTTTACATGGTGATGCCTATCTAATTCTACACTTATTACATCGAAAGGCTTAGATTAAACTATTGATCTCTTTTTTTCACTCTACCTATCTACTTATCTGCCAAGATTAAATTGTTTGGTTAGATCGTTATTCTTTATTTCTACAACAGGAAATTGAAAATATGAACTTGCCAAGTTTACGCTATTTGAATATTTATGAATTGTGGCATAGGTGACAATATGCACACAATTTTTTATTATACAAAAGTAAAAAAGTAGTGGCATTTAGACTTGCACACTTTCCTAGTCTTTTTTTTTGGTGGGGTTCATTTTTTTTCATTTTTTTTGACTTTCTTTTTAATTCTTTTCACCTTTTGATTTTTATTTTAGGGTATTACCCCTTTATATTTTAATTTTTATTTTTATTTTTTACAAATATGGAAAACCTTTTTAGCAAATAAAGATATGAACATATTACAAATCTAAACCAAGTCAATCTTGATATATGATAGGTATTGGTATAGGGGCATAATAGTGGTTCCACTTGGGCCTCTTAATGACTTTAACTGTCCTCTGCAATCTTTTTTAGCTTGCAACTTTATTGTATGTATGATAGTGATACTTCTAAAGCTTAGGGCCTTCCCTTTGAGCTTCCTTAGGGCCTTCCCTTCGAGCTTCAACTCCAAAATCTTACTGTCCAATCAACATTATGAAATTACAAAAGATATAATATGTAGTTGTGAGAAACATGGTAACATTAGTAAGTAGTATTAAGGTAATGCTTTAACATCTGACCATTGATTGGTCATTTTTCTGCTTCTGTACCATCTAACTATTTGAGAAAGTATGCATTGTTTCCTTTAAAAGCATAGATGATGTACGGTCCTTTCCATAGGAAGTCAAACTTCCCATGTTTCCCCATATCCGCTCTTCTGGAATCACATATTAACACTTTATCTCCAAGGTAGAAATCTTCTGCCTCGGTTCTTTTGTCAAATATCTTCTTAAGCTTCTCCTGCAACACTTGGGATCTTTGGTACACCTCCTCCCAAGTCTTCTGTAAATTGATAGTCTAGTTTATCCTTCTTTCAATATCATTAGGTTCAACTTGAGCTTCTTGGAGTATTTTCATGATAGGAACTCCTAATGATGAAGGAAATAAAACCTCCATGCCATATACTAACTCATAAGGACTGATTCCAGTGGATATTTTGGTTGTAAGCCTGTGTGCCCACAAAGTATTTATCAGTTTTTTGTTCCAAGTTTTCTTGTTTTCTTCCAACAACTTTTTGATGATATTAATGGGACTCTTGTTGGAAGATTCAACCAGTCCATTCCCTTGAGGGTAGTAAGCTATGGAATGGCCTAGTGTATTGTGATACCTGTTACAGGAACTAATCATTTTCTTTGACTTGAAAGCTGCAACATTCTCAGTAATGATTTTAGCAGGGCAGCCAAACCTGGACAATATATTGGTCTCTAGGAAACCTATGATCACAGTGTCATTGGCCTGTTTGGAAGGAATGGCCTCTATCCATTTAGTAAAATAGTCAGTGGAAGTGAGTATCCATTAGTGTTGGTCTGAAGAGGGTGGGTGAATTTCTCCAATGAAGTCAAGTCCCCATTGTTGAAAAGGTTTCTCGGTGGAAATGGGTTTTAGGAGTAAAGGTAACAATTTTCTTTTTCCTTCAAAGATTTGACATTTATGGCAAGAGGTTACAAATTTCTTCACATCTGCAAACAAGGTTGGCCAATAGAATCCGGCCCTTAGGATCTTATTTGTAGTTGACTTCCAGTAGAGATGTCCACCACAATCTCTTGCATGAAAGTTTTGGAGAGCCTTGTCAGCTTCATCTTTTAATAAACAATTTAATAAAATTCCTTCATGATTTTTCCAAAAAAGAGTATTATCTAAGATACAAAACTTTGAAGCTTTCATTCTTAAAACCTATTCTTGGTTTTGGATAACCCTGGAGGAGCCTGTAGATTTTGTAAAACATAAATTAGATCAGCATACCAAGGTGAGTCTGAAAAGGTTTGGCTGATTTGTGGAGTCACCATCTCTTGTTTGTTATCCAGTTCATTCATTTCTAGGGCTTGAAAGTTAGCTTCTGCCATAAGTTTAGCCAATCCCTAACATTTTATTAATTTTGTAGGTTTTATTTCTATATCATACTTTAAAATGGTAGCAATCCATTTCCCTCTTTTTCCATCAATTCCATCCTGAGTTAGGATGTCTTTGGAAACTGCGTTAGGAACATAAGCTATCACATGAGAGTATAATATGTATAATTTGAAGTCTTTAATGGCTTTTACCAGTGCAAAAGCTTTTGTCTACATTATTTTGTATTTTAATGATGCATCTTTGAGTTCTTTACTAAAAAAGGATATAGGTTTTTCACATCCTTGATCATCCTTTTGTAATAAAACTGCAGTTATGGTGTGTTTTGATGCAAAAGAAAAAATGATAAAGTCTCTATCAAATTGTGGACTAGTGAGGACCGGTGTTCTGGTTAAGGCCAGTTTAATTTCTTCAAATTATTGCTTGGCTTCTACTGTCCATTTCATACTTAAATCAGTTTTTATCATGTTATTTAGCAATCTAATGAGTTCAGCTAAGTTAGAAATGAATCTTTTTAAATAACTTATCTTCCCTAGGAAAGCTTGAAGTTCTTTAATACTTCTCGGATGAGGTATCTGTGGAATAGCTTCAATCCTAGAAGGGTCAATTTGAATTCCATCTTTGGAAATGATGTGACCTAAAAGTTTACCCTCCTCCAAACCAAACAAGGACTTCTTTAGATTCAAAGAAATGCCATATTTTTTGCATTTCAAATAGACTTGCCTGAGATGGTCCAAGTGCTATTGATCTAATTTAGAAAATAATAGTTAGATCATTTAGACATATAACAAGAAAATCATGAATTTATTTGGCAAAGGAAATGTCCATTTCACTTTGGAAGGTTGCTTCTCTGTTTTTTAGTCTATATTACATTTTGATGTACATAAAAGTACCTCATGGTGTTGTAAAAGGAGTTTTCTCTTGGTCATCAGGAAGAACCAAGACTTGGTTATATCTTGAAAACCCATCTAAAGGTGAAATTCTAGATGAACCCACTACCCTTTGCAAAATATGATCCATTTTGGGTAAAGGATAGTTATCTTTAAGAGAGACCTTATTTACTTTTCTCAGCTCAACACATAACCTTATTTCCCCAACCTTTTTCCTAGTTGGTACCAAATTAGACACCCATTGTGAAAATCCAATAGGGGTAATAATCCCTACTTCATACATGCGTTTGATTTCTTTTTCAATTAATGGTAATAACACAAGTTTAATTCTTTTGAGTTGTTTCTTAAAGGGCTTTTCATTTTCTTCCAAAGGTATAGTGTGTTGAATAATAGAGGTTTCATAGGACTTAAAATCCTCCTAACTCTAGGTAAAGACATCTAGGAATTCCGTCATAAGTTCAACATACTTCAGCTTCTGATCAAGAGGTAAAGATTTTGATAATTTTATCATTTTTGGATTGTCCTGAGTTCGTAAGTTGTATTCTTCAATATCTGCTTTTAATGGTTCAATTTTAGGTTTCTTGGGAATGTCATTGGAATCAAACAGATCTTCTAGAGGAGTCAATCCTTTCGGTAGATGATTGTCTTTTAGGTTAATAACCTATGTTTCATCTTAAATTATCTCATCTAGGTCCATTTATTTCAGATCTTGAACTTCATTTTGTGTGAATTTTGTGGGATGAAGTATATTTATTAAACTTTCCAAGAAAATGTTTGTTTCTACCTTATCGATTTGATTAGAATTAATAACTGTATCAACAACTATGTTATTTGATTAGAATTAATAACGGTATCAAAAACCTCCCAGTTCTTCAGATTATCAAGGATGGTTGGTCTATGCATAATCTCTATAGTATACTAATGATTAGGTTCAAACGGTAATTTGCAGGTGTTGGCGAACATAGCGAAGTTGTGGGCTTGCATGTTATGTTTTCTACAAATAGTTGCAAGCTGAGTTTCCAAAAAGGTATTAAGAATTTCTATGACTGTTCCTCTATAATATCCTAATCTAGGATCCCTAGTTGAGTAAGTTCCTTTAATATATTTGATTATTAACTCTGAATCTCCTATGGCAGACACTCTGATTGCTCCTAATATTTTGCAAGTTTAAGACCTAACAAGAGAGCCTCATATTCTGCTATATTATTGGTGCACTTAAAATTTAATTTGTAGGTATGGCCTTCAGCATGATCATTTCTAAATTGTACACCGAAACTCCTGCTTCTACCCCTAGTTTATTGAATGAGCCATCAAATTCTAAATGCTAGATGATTTCATGCTCATAATTGGTGTCTGGGGCAGTAGGAGTTTTTTTAACAGTGGCATCTAGTTTTTCGTTCTCATATGATTTCTCTTTGTTATCTGATACTTCTTAATTATGAACACCTGATTTTTATTTCTTAATTTCTTTTGGTTCTGCTGCTAAAACTTCTAAAGTATTCAAGGGATTGGTTTCTACATTTTAAAGAATGAATGAGTCCATATTAGAGTGTACTGAGTAGATGTGGAAATTTTGGGGTCTTTCCTAACTACTTACTACATATTTCATTAATGTTTCTCTGTATAATTTCTTTGGTTGTAAAAACCCGATATTGGAATATGACATATCATATTGAAGAGATCCTTGAAGTTTAACACCCCAGCATCTGGATAATAGCATGCCATATTTGGGTTGTATATATGCTACCACTATATCCATTAAAATTGTCTTTACAAGGTATTGAACCAATGAAACACACAAGTATTTTATGAATTCTAAACATCTCACCTGATTAGAATTAAAAGAAAATGCATCTTTGTATGGTCTAGTGATGTCTAGGTCTATCTTTTCCATTACAGACATGGGCATGAGATTATGAGATGCCCTAGAGTCAAACATGGCATTGAGAAGAACCTTATCATGTATGTTTAAGTTCACATAGAAGGGAGAAACTCCTCCTTCTAATGGTTTTCCATTCACTTTTGGGCCAAATATTAATTCGGGTTGGTCATCAAAAAGATTAACTGAGTTTTCAGTTTCAGTAATTTTCAGTGATCTATTGATTTGAGTTTGGTAGGCATCATGTTTAGCTAATTCAAATAATAGGGCAACAATTTTTAGCTTACCTACTTTAGTTTCCAGATTAAAGGGTTTTTCTATTTGGGCTTTTGGATTTAGAGTAGCAGTATTCTCTCTATTTTCTATGTTTTATATGCTTTTCTCCTTTTTAGGAGTGGAATCATGATTTGTTGATTCCCCTATATCAACCTCTAGAGGTTCTCCCACAGTTCCCTTGGAAGGAAGGGAAGTGGAGGGTTGTTTATTGTTCGATTGATTATCAGAGACATCTTCAATTATGGGGTTATAAGGATAAGTGTTGATCTAGAAAGAATATGTACATATGTGGTAAATGTCTTACCTTTTTTGGGCTAATTTGGAACCTTTTTCTTGTTTGCTTCAGGGACATCAATTCTCCTACTCCTTAGATTGTATTGTTTGTGCAACTCAAAGATGGCTATGTCATATCCTTCCCTAAAGTTGAATGATTCCCCTGATTGGTTTGAAACTATTTAAGTATGTGGGCCTCTTGATCCTCTTGGGTTAAGAAAACTTCTCCTTCATTACTAAGTCCAATCAAATTAATTTGAGTATCTTCTTCTGGGCCTTCAGAGTTGGAAGCTTCATCATAATTTTCTTGGAAAGGTGGTCTAATATTTTGGTCAGGACCATTCTTCCCAGTGTTCAGGTTTTCATTTTTCCGGAAATTAGGATTTCTCCCTATGTTGCTTTGCTGACCATCCCAAGGAGCTTTCCTTTCAATTGTCTCCACTCTGTCTCCTAGTCTATCCATTCCTTTAATTATGACATCTAGCTTTTGTTCAAAGGGTGAGCTTTCTTCCTTTAATGGTATCCTCCTTTCACTCCTAGCCTTGGCTCTTTTAGATATCAGGTTGGCTTCAACACTGACTGTTATGCTTTGCATATCTTCTAAAGTAGGAGGGGCTCATTCTATTAGCTGGAAAGCCATGTCAGAATCAATTCCATCTGAGAATTTGATTAAGGATAAACCAGGTGGGTGTCTAAGATTTTGAGGGATGGCATTATACACACTGTTGAATCTAGTGCAATAATCCTACACAGTTTCGTGTGTTCCACTCTTCAGGGTTTTGTATTTAGATAGAATCTAAAGAGGGTCTTTATTTTTCTCCCATCTATTCAGGAATTGTTGATAGAGAGTTGCTAGGCTGTCTATACTATTTTTTGCTAAACCTCTGAACCAGGTTCTAACTTCCCTAGATAAATTTTGAATGAATATTCTCATTTGCACATCATCAGTATCTATTTCATAAATCTCAAAATAATCAGTCATATTCTTGGTGTGTTGTTGGGCTGTATAGGTACCAGTGCTGGTTCAAACTTCCCCAGATAAATTTTGAATGAATATTCTCATTTGCACATCATTGGTACCTATTTCATAAATCTCAAAATAATCAATTATATTCTTGGTGTGTTGTTGGGCTGTATAGGTACCAGTGCCATCAAAAGTAGTGATCTTACTTTGGTAATCTTGGGGCATGGCACCTAAGTTTGCTCGTAGTACCAAGGGGGCATATTTGTTGGCCATTTTTGTTGGTAATGGTGAAACAAAAGCTGGGTTTGGAATAAAAGTGGATGTTTGAGTTGTGGAGGGAAAGCTAGAGGTGATGGTCTAATGTGGAGTGGTTTGAGGTTGAGATGTATGAGGAAATGATGATGAGCTTGTAGAAACAATTGTGATTACAGAGGGATTAGGTGTTCCTTCAGTGGTAAGGTCAGATTGTGGTGAGTTCTGCAAATATCTATCAATTGACAAATTAGCTACTTGGACCTCTAATTCTCGTATGAACTTTGGGTCTTGGACTAGGTCAACTAATTCAAAATCGGATGAAGTCCTCAACAAAGAGGTTTCAAAGATTTCGTCAAAGGGTTGGTCTTCAAGGTAAATCCACCTAACAGGACAAGATGAGGATATAAAGGTTGGTCGAGGTCTAACAGAACTTTCTTGTCTCATAAGAATTCTGGGGATCAGATTGGAGTTCTCAAACACCTATGGTGGATTGGGTTTAAGATTAGCTCTAGTGTAACGAGTTCTTTCTCAAGCCAAATTTTTGGGTTTTGTTTTTGATTTTCTTAACTGATATCAAAACAACTTCTATGGTTTCCTTAATATCCTTTAGATTTATGATTTAAACTTTCTTAAAGATTTGTTTTGACTGAGGAATTGTCATCCCCAGTGGAGTCGCCACTATGTTATCACTAACATTTTCCTTGAAGTTTTCAGAAGAATGAAAGGGGTCCGAGGTAACCAGAAACCATCTTTTAAGTACAAAATCTAGCCAATCTGTACTCAGAGAGGGCTCTCTCTTTATGATTACCTTTGTTTATGAGATATTAGTCTAGTTATGAAAGCTTGGGGGTTTTGATTTTATTTGGTGGTGGAATTCAGGAGTAGATTGGTAGGACAAGGTATTTCAGGCCATTGGGCTATGGAGTCAACTAAAGATGGCTTAACTGGATCAATTTGATTCAACAAAGGAGGGCTTCACATGGCAAGATAGCTGAACAGAAGATAAATGATAACTCCAAAGGGTAAAATGGTTTTGAAAGGTAGGAAGGTCAGTTAAGGATCCTTCAACAAGGTTTCAAGATGAGGGAAAGTGGGTGATCATTAACAAAACGCAATTAAGAATTCCTTGTTCAATGGACATAATGATAAACTAAGAAGTACAAAACAATTAATGATTCCCTACCTATGATAGCTTAGAAGAAAACATTAAGAATATAAAATATTTTAAAAACAAAATGCAGTAAACCACTTTCTCAAATATAATTTTTCATTTATCATTCAAATATGAAACACGTGAAATATTTAAACCAGAAAACTGTAAAAACATAAGATATAGGATACTTATTTGTTTCTCGTTTGAGATAGGAATCTTGTAAAAGTCCTTTGTTTTATTATTTTGTCTAATCAGCCATACAATAGTTGTCCAACAACACTTCTATTCCAAAATAGAGAGTCTACATAAATGTCTAAGAATCCACCATAATACTTCGAATGGAGAAGTACTTGTACAAAATTTACAACAAAATAATGCCTAACTAAGAGATATACTTTAGGAAAGCTAAATATATTTTACATGAATGTAGAGATAGATGGTCTCGAAAGTAGAAACTGAATGTGAACTACTTGGTTGTTGTCCTTGTTTTTGTAGAAGGAGCTGTAGGTAGGCCCTCTGATTGTGCATCTTGCTATCTTGCTCGTAATTTTGTGCTAGTTGATTGTTTTCATCCTTTCACTGATACTCTTTTACCTGTGATTGATACTCTTTACCTGTTTTACCATCATTATCCCTTTTTACCAAAATTGACTATGGTAAATACTTCAATTTACTTTTTACCGAAGTAAATCATAATATTTCTATCATATTGATCCACCAATCATCCCTTGGTATCCTAGTCCTTGTTAGTTTTCTAAAGGTTCATCAACTTCTGTGTATTTTACAAACTTTGGTTGTACTGGAAACAAGTGTTTCAATTCATGCTCAACATAAACGAGGTTCTCCAAACTATCATAGAGAACTCTTCCTGTGGGTAATGCTTTGGGTGCAAATGAACTAGTAGAGGAACTGGCTTGGTTGTTTATATACTGATGTAGTTTATTGACATAATCATCCTACCTCATTAACTTATCATTGATGACTAAAGTACTAGGAAGTCCTTTACTCTGTAAGATGCCAAATTTTTCCATAAATTCATCTATGTCTTCCTGCATATTTTGACATTTTTGTTCCAGGTTTTGCATTAGAGTCCTTTTTGTCAGTACTTTCTTTATTCGAGGATGGTTCCAGTCTTATCCTCAATGTTTAGCTGTTCTAATTAATGTCTATTTCTGTTGTTTAGAAAGTTTATTAACTTGATAGATTCTTTAGGCTTCCCTCCTAGCTCTTCCTTAGTTTTTTCAATCTCTTGAAGAGCAACTTTCACTAAGTGAATCTATTCCAAAATGATTTGAATTGATGACCAAACATCATTAATTGATTGAGTGATGTTGGTCCATAATATTTTCCTGATATATGTTAAAGTCTTTTCAAATGTAAGATCTTTCTCCAGTGTTTTGACCTGTTGATTCAAGTCTTTGCTTTTCCTGACTTCTTCAGCAAAATTAATTTTTGACACATCATACTTTTGTTCCAACGTAATGAATTTCTCCTTTAGTTTTTGGAGTTCAGTGACTTGGAGCTTTATTTCCTCCATGGACTTGATCAATTCTTCTGTGCTCTGACTTGAAGTTCCTACCTGTGCTATACCTGTACCTTTACCTGTCACTTCAATAGTTTCAGTAGTTGCCAAATGGACATTTGGTGCTAGAGCAGTTACTAATGTAGAAGGGATTGCTGTAGAAACCACTGGTACTACATTTTGAGGCTGAGATGTCGAATCACTCTGCCTGCTTCGTAGTGTTTTTCTAATTCCTACTTTCTCTCCTTTAATCGCTCATATAGCTTGAGGACTGAGTCCATAAGCTCTTATTCATTCTTCTTTTCAATTACTTTGGTAGTTTCTAGATGCATAAGTGGTGGCAATTTCAACTACTTTCTTAGGGTAGCTATATCTTCATTCTTTTTCTTTATTA